>NCVS01000423.1:112408-131836 GCA_003055095.1 Goniozus legneri
GGTTTGAAGTGCGTGAAATGAGCAGGGTTGGGATCAGGGACGTATATTTCATCGAGTCGTTAGCCAACGAGATAATGCCGAATCGTAAAATACGCTTCCGCGAGAGTATCGGCGGAGGTGCGACCGAAATGGAAAAAAAGTTCTACCTATCGTTTGTTGTCGTTCCTTTTTTTCCCCCCTTCGATACCAAGTGTCGAGACGAATTGAATTCGCGGAATCTGCATACTGTCACGTAAGGATAGATCCTCCAGCGCTTTATAAGGGTCTCTAGTGGCTGTCCCGTGGCTGACTGACGGCACAATCCTCAATTCCTACCGATACCGAGTACACTCGAATCTTTTCGAGACGTAGGGACGACGGGGCATCCGGGGGAAGCTGCATCGGAGCTCCCGGATGGTAAGACGGATGGACGTACGGTGGGCCCTTAATTATGCGGTTTATGTTGCGCAAAAGGGGTTAGGCGGGACGAGAAAAATCGAGACGAATGCAAATGTCGATGGCTCGTAGGGTCGAGAGGACACGGCCAGATCTTACTCTTTTAGTTAGCAGATGCCGCGGGATACCGGCTATTCCTACTTACTCTCCTCCCCATCTTCTATCGAATCGCCCACTACCCTCCTCCCCCCTTTCCCTCTCTATGCGCGAAAAGACGAGACTCGAAATAAGAAATAACGCATCGAACGTTGTCTACCGATTTCACCCCGTGTAATTGGCGCGATTCTCGCGAGACGAGAAGTTTGTTACACTGATCGTTGCGGGTAATAAACTTTCACACGCCTAGCTCTCTAACATGTTTTCTTCGCATTTTAATACTTTTCATACTTTACGCAGCGGGGAAAAATTCTTGTTAATTTAAGTATGTGTCAGCGTGATTATCGCCGGAGGTGTATACTGTTCGTTATATAAATATTCATTTCGAACGACACGGACTATTATTCAAGAATATGATTCAATTTATAAATGCCGTATTTTCAATTTCGAAACAAGTAACAATTCGTATTGCGAAGAACTGAATGAATTTTATTATCGCTCGAACTGGTCAAATCAAGCACGAGTTAAACTTCGACATCGGTAGATCCGTAGCTATTCGCTAACTCGCGTGTGCGCATACCGTTGCACGTGTGCACGATCGATGAAAGGGAACGAAGAAACCGGTTGCGGGCCAATTGCACGATGGATTCAATGTCCTATTGATTTCAAGCATTTATGTTGCGTATAAATATGAAAAAGAACTCTACACTCATCGTATCAGGGAACCGAGAATTATAACAGTTATCTTTTATGCTTGGAAATTTATTTTGGAACGAGGAACGAGACTCAAACAAAGTACAACGCTTACCGTCGAGGCTGAATTTTCTAGGAAATCAAGGATTTGATATACAAAAAGTGCCATCAATGATACCAGGAGCGATAACGAACAGGGAACCGGAGATTGTAACGAGATGCTTACCGGCCGGCGTGGCCCATGTGAAAGCAGTGCGGCTGAAAGACGGTCGGATGTCGGTCTACGCAGATACGAGAGAGAAGAGAAAGCCTGAGAATTGAACGCCATGCCGCATTCGGAATGGTACATATACCTACACGCGTATTTTTTCTTTATTCGGTGTAAATTAAAACGAGACGCGAAATTTTTCGTACGTTTTACGTCATTCAAAACAAAACCTCTTTCGCCGTTTTGCGTGTACTCCAAATCAGGTTTATTATATTTTCTGTTCTTTTGTTTACAACAGGATCTTCGAAGAATTTTACAACAACAAGTAGAAAATAAAACGATTCAGCGAATTCAAACGCCATAGACGCTAGAAAAAGTGAAATTGTCGACCAACAAAAATCTAAAAAATTCAATGTATGTACTACGTAATTAGTAAGAAATTACCGAGTTTTACAATAATAATTTTACTCCGTATTTTCTAAAAAGAAAACATCCAATGAGCAAAAAATATTTGTGAATACTTTACACAATTTGAATCGAAGAAACAGAGAAAACGTCGAATCCCAACGAAAATAAATATCGAAATAAAACTCGGAAAATATTTTTTCTCCCATATGGTCGCTCCTAGGGTAGCAAAACGTTAAGCTCAAGCGTTTTACGTTGAAAAGGGGAGGGGGATTCGCTTCCTGGAAAGCAGGGACGGGCACCTGTCCCTCAGCGGTTGTCAACCGATGGGGCTCCCCGCCCGAAGGGACAAAACAACGATTGAGCACCACTGGCGGAGTGATGCCCCGTGCGTTTACGCGGAATACTAATGCCAAATGCATCGTGGTGTCGCTACCCCGTGCAGACGAGAGGAAAAAAAGGTTAAAATTCCGCGCGAAAAAAATGGCCGCTCCAACGAAGGAAAAAATGCGGGGAATTTCGAAGTCGCGAATGGAGGATAAATACCGAAACTCGAATGCGCCGGCGCTCGGCGTCGGTTCCGTGACCTGTTGCCTGGCGGCATGTGGCGCGGGCACCGCGAACTCGGAGCATTCGAATCTCTTGGTTAAAAGGAAAATGGTGAATTTTCACGGTTGAGAAAGCGATCTTAGCCTACACTCACCGTGCGCGATGGGTAGACAGCTCAGTACGAGAATCGCGATCGTAGCGATCCCCGTGCCGATGTAATCCAATTTCCGTTTGGGCAACAGCATGATGCCGTCGTTAAATAAAACAATTTTTATCCACCCAAGGGGTACAGACACACACTCATTAGGGACTTCGGAATTCACTGCACCAATAGAGAAAAACTCTCAATGCACTTCGTTGAGTAATCACAGGCAGTACAAATCAACGTTTTCGTCACTTGGTCGCGCGCGCATTGTCCGAAATGAATTTAAACTATCCGCTGCGTTGTTTTTAATTGAAAATTGCGGTTTATCGCGAATTGTTACGAGTAAAAAACATCCGTCAACCGAATACGAACACGACCGCGTCTGAAACACTTCTGGTACCCCTATTGTTTGCTGAACGCGCTGAAAGTAGTTCCCTCGTGCGCGCGCACCTGCCTGCTCTTCGTGTATTACTGCGCCAGCTGGAAAGCATTATGGCTGACGGAATGCTCCAATAGGAGCGCGACTTTGGAGCTCTCGAGTTTCGTTTCGATTTTCAAACAACAGAATTAAATTATGTGTCAAACTTACAGATAATAATTAACATAACAATATTGAGGATAATAGACTAAAGAGTAATTGAAAATTTATATTATTTTAGTTAAGTGCTTTGGTAATCGTTTAAGTTTATTTTCTTGTAAATACGAGTTCCAAAAGACGAGTCACGCTGCGTAATAAATATATCGCACTCTCCCCAGAGCACTACTGCAATATACAATTACAACTCAACGTTATTTCTCAAACCAATTCATTAATGAAAATTTACGAATTCGCTTATGCCTTTGTGACTCAAGCAAGTTGAATACTCCGATGCGACTGTAAACATGCGCTAGCCATCACTCCTTATTAATGGGTCCATTAACCTTATCATCAAACTGCGAACATCTGCAGCTACAATGACGATGTTTAAAATTTTTTAACGGACAAAGTGAAATATATGAATTTTAACGACGTACGACTATTAACGTTTAATATTTTCTATTGTTAATTGAAATCAAATTATAAACTATTTCAGACCCTGGTTGTTGATAATCTATTTCCTTCGCTATTTCTAATTTAGAATTCATGGACTAAATTGAAATCACCCGGCATATTACGTATATATTTCCAAGACGACCTGTGTGTTACATCAATATCGTTCCACGTGGTGTGAATTGAAGAATGTCGGACCCGATGACACCTTTTGCAGTAGAAAATAAACTTGTGACTCTCAACAAAAAGATTGTTGAGACAAAGAAAAAAATTCAATTATCAGGTGAGACATTTAAATTGTCATCTATTTATTCACGTGTAGTATTAACGCATTTAATTATAATTTATCTTCAGAGGGGCAAAGAAAAGCAATTTTTGAAGAATGCGATGTGAAGAAAAGGAGCAATGCTGAAAAAATTATTTGTTTGAAAAAGGAAATAAAAAATTTGTACATGCAATATGCAAATTTAAGAAATGTTAGTAACATTTAATGAAAATATTCTCTAACGATATCTACTAAACACTATGAAATATGAATATTGCTAGAACGAAGGAGCAGCTGAACGGGTGTCAGAAATAAGCAGTGAATGCGCTATAATCGCAGCAAGATGTAATTTAGAAGAGACAATTCTCAAAATTGATGAAAGTAACGTTCGTTTACGTAAAAAATACGATCTCATCAAATACCAACGGCGGAAAGTATTTATTTTTCTAAGATATTGTTCAATTATTCTCAAAATTGTAACAATGAAATAAATTTTTACAACAGCTGCAAGGAAAGTTATCGTCTTTGACGCAAGAATGTGACGAATTAGTGAGTGGGAAATTGGAAAAGATCGCCAGGAAAAGAATAGAAATACCGTTAAAAAAAGTAAAGTAAACTCAGTCACCATTTCCAAATTCTTTGTATTAAGAATTGAATTTTCTTATAGAAAATAATTAGCTTAGAAGTTCAACTAGAACGAATGAGAATGATGCAGATAAAAGCAGATATTGTACGAAGGAAGTACAAAACTGTTTATTCTGGACTGAAAGAAAAATCAATCGCTTATTCATCCGCTCTGAAGGAATTGGAAAAAAATATTCAAGAGCAGGAAGACGAAATAAAACGGTTGCAAGTATGTTGAAAAAAAAACTCATATCATTCCACTACTTATTACCAATCAATGTAATTATGTCAGGAAATAAAAGAAGAAGCTATTACTTTGAAAGATACCACTCAAGAAACGTTAGCCCGAGAGGAACAAGAAATGACAAATACTAGCAAAGAACGAGATCGTACCATTCAAGATTACAGGTACAGACATATGCAGTTGTGATATAAACGTAAATCATTACGAGCGAAAACCATTAAGATATCAATTTGCAAACGCAAATTCTCTAATTAACTTTCTCTTTCTGTTTAAAATGATATCAGGCAACGAGTGAACGAACGCAAAATAGAATTAGAGCGCTTAGAGCGAATAATGTTTCTGAACCGTCAGCATGAAAATTTTGATAATGGCGAAAAGTCTCCGGAAACGATTAAAGATGTTTCCGATGATGAGATGACGAGACTGAAAGACGCATTCGCAAAGCTTCGCAGCGCCACAGGAGTATCCAGATCCGAGGACGTTCTGAACCGGTTTCTGGGTCAGCGGGCAACCAAGGAGAGACTGCAAAGGATGCGTGCAACAACGGAACAAGAGAAAAGTCTACTGGAGAAAATGAGACAGGAATTAAACGTTCAGATAGAGTCGCAAAAATTCTCAGAGTCGAGAAATACCGACCAGTTAGTTGAAACTAAAATTAATTTCATATGCAAATGTTTCATTATCGATAAATTTTCAGAAATGCCGAAGAGGTGAAAAAATTGAACGACAGAATAACCGAGGAAATTAATCGCCAACGTAACGCTGAAATTAAGAAACATCAGATTGATGAACTCTCGAGCAAAGTGATACAGACTTTGTGGCAACTTTGCGACAAGCTTCGGGTATGAGAATACCAATTTATGATGAAAAATTAGTTCATTGATTAGTATAGCATATAAAATGCAACAAAATTTTGTTTGCAAGGATGTAACCGATACAACACTTGTCGATAGTCCTGACAAAGTGGAAGACCCTCTATACCTAGTTGGATTATTGCAAGAGAGATTAAAACGTACAATGGAGGTTTTGGGCGGACCTGATAAATTTCTACAAACTCTGCACGACGCATTAATCGATAAGGTATGCGTATAATACTGCAGATTGACAAAGAACTATGAAATAATGCATCGCGAATGTCTTTTCACATAATAGCTCGAAACAATGTCAGTCGCCACTACCACAGCAAATGGAAAAGCAAATCGCCTAGATACCGTACCCTTATTCCCGCAATTTCCGTCTTCAACAGTATTAGCAGTTTTACCTTCGGAAGATGAGGAGGAGGTTCCATCACGCAACGTATTGAAGAGACAAGCACAATTGCTCGTCGATACCAAAAGTAGAAGAAAAGGATTTAACTTTAGACGATAAAACGTCTTGGAACATTATTACGAATTTACAGATTAATATTTCATACAATTTACTTCGAATATAAGTAACGTAGGAGATACTCAGTGAAAATTCGTACCGGTCATAATTAACCTTTTAAATATCATTCCATTTATACATGTTTCCACACATTCTTCTTAACGGTTCCAGCGAGTAATTTAGAAACAGAATTATATTTAATGAATTATTAAGCAAATGTTTGTCTCAGACCAAAAAAACAGATAAATCTTTCTTGAAACTTGGTTCTACCGCCATCTCTAGCTGCAGGGCTTGACTAACACCATTGCAGCGATCGGAAGATAAAACTTAACAGCATTTGAGGAATATTTGTTTATAATAATAGATTAGTTTAATATTATTAAAACAAATGCCATTTGAGACTGATTATTAAAACCATTTAAATAACAATGAAAAAATGATTAAAAACTGAAGAAAGATTTTTACTTTTTCTATGTAAAAGGGTACGAATATTCTAGGACTAGTATTCCGAAATTATTCGATTATAGCTTTTACACTTTCGTATTCTTTTGTTTCTTAACAAGTAGGGTGCCTATGCGTAAAAGGTACATTTCCTCTTACCTGTTTCGAAACAATAAGTAGGTAAACCCTATTCGGCATGACCCTTAATTATCTATGGTATAGCATTCAAAGTAGCATATAAAAGAATAGAACGCACCTGGCGGTGTGAAGAAGTATTTACCAGTTCAGCAACAGCTGCTATCCAGGTACTTCGCTTCGGTACCTGCTGCGGCTGCTTCTACCGGTGGTCGGATCCCAGGTTTCTAAGAAAACCCCCTGGGGAAAGTATACCACAGTCGATTTCAAAAACCAGCAGATGGCGGTGTCTACGAACAAAAATTCATAGCCCTTATTTTACTGCCCTGCCGTTTGCTGGTACCAGTATTTACATTGAACGCCATCCGTGGGCGAATCTTAAAACTACTACCAATTTAACGAATGCTCAATATGAGATACTGAATTTTATTAAATAATTTATCAATTGTTACGAACTTTACTCCATCTTTGGTAAAATTTGAACGAATTATTATTAGTTTTTATAATTGCAAATCATAGCACGTAACAATCATATCTTGTGAAAAAAGTATGCGTTACATACTTATAATAACATTCGTTGCATTAACTTTACAGAAAAGCGACAAACTGAATACTTAAACAATATTAAATATATGATTACCGTAATAAGTTTGACAGTTTGTCGAATGTATGTATCGAATGCGAAAATTGATACAGCGATAAACGACAATTTTGAATAATTAAAAACAATGTTATTATGGGCAAACAAGTATCGTATGTTTCGGATTTAAAGCCAATTCGTGTTTGGGAAATTTCAAAGCTCTGCTTTGGCTATGGTGTAGCCCCCGAGGCTGGGAAATATAGAGAGGGATGGGTCGGTCTTTCATGCACATCTCAATTATCGTTATGCAAATTGACTCAGTTTTGTGGTGTGTGCCGTATGCCGCGCGGGGGCAAACGTAAACGTGGCCAGAGCCTCCGGTCACGTTACCACGTGCGGCTGGATTTTATGATTGAATAAAGTCGCTATGATCGTAATGGTTTTCGATTTTCTTTACGAACGCAACCTCCCGGACGCTAACACAAACAACAAATTCAATATTAATTTATCTCGATTATTATTTGCCCGCTAATTTGTCGTGGAATACATATTTCTGGGTGCAATTGTTCGAAACTAAGCTACTTCCGAGCGAAGAGGTGTGTCGCGATTGAGGGATAAATCTATAGGAGGATTATCGCGAGAGGTTCGCCACATCTGTCATTCACATATAGCGCGTTATTATCCTGTTTCGCTCTGATATATTTGTTCTCTCATATACACTAACATCGATAATCCTCGCATTGGCCCCCATATAAGTAATAATCCTGAAATAGAATTTCCTTCTTCCTAGATTCAATAAGCGGAGCCAAGCTGGAAAAAGCAAATCGATATAGAAACAAAAACGTGCAATTCATAGAGGAATGGAATTTATCGAACTAAAAGTTACTACGAAAAGAGTAATCTACAGATAAATAAAATATTGCAGATAAAAAAGGTACAGTGCTTTCCTCGTCATTGTCCAAAATCGACGGTTGGTCGGTTCAATATTATTTTTTGAATACGCTATTCGCGCGCCTCCCCAAAGTACTTGCGCTTAAGCAGCGTGGGTTGGTGCATTTTTCCATTTTCATTTGTTGGTACACCGCAAGAAAAGGTAGGCGTACGCGGTGGGGAGGACTTGGAAAGGAGGAACGCGAACGATGGGGAAGGGGAGAGGTAAGGAGGTAGAGGATGACGGGGGTGCAATTCATATTTGTCCGTAGGCAGCAGCGGAATTGCACCTTTAATCAAGATTTCTACCAATTTGCGAGCGCCGACGGCGCGAAGACAAAGCCTATTGTTGCCGTAACTGGTTGGGGCTTCAAGTGTTCCAACGCAACGGCGAGCGAGAGGAACCAAGAGAGACGGAAAGAGAGTTGGAGAGACCAATGCGAGAAAATATACCGGGTGTGCCAGTGGAACGACGATATCAAATTCACCTATCCAAACCATTTTTCGTCAAAGTATTAAAATTCAAAACGCGAACAAAACTTTCTTTAATCAGGTTATAAATTTGCTATAAATTTCAAATAACGATAGAAAAATGTTGCAAGGATTCGAAAAACTAATCATTCGTATTTATTCAAAATTGTGTACAATTTTAAAAATGAAAATGGTCGAGAGCTATTATTAACCGAACACACCCGTTATCCTCAAAACCTACACGAGCCTTCACCCGGTGTCGCAGCTCACAACGAACGGTGAAGAAATCTGCAGCAGTAGACTGACGCTCGGGGACCGTCGGGCTGGTCGCTTCGCCAACCCCGTATCCGAGAAACCAACCCCTTTTTGCACTCATCCCTCTCCTCCAGCTCCTCCTTTTCCTCCTTCTCCTCTCTTCACCATCTCTGTCGCGCGCGCCGTTAGCTTCCGGCTAAAACTCGCGTTGCCACCAAGCAACTTCAAGCCACTCGTACTTCTGTTTGTGTTTGCTAATTGTGAATTGTCTACTTTCTTGCCCGGGTGCTCTGGGTGCGCATGACACGTTCCGAGAACGTCGAACGAGAAGGGTAGGTTCATAAACATAGTTGTCAAATTGCTGATATATGAAATTTATTTATTACGTTGTATTGATACAGTATTTATTGATGTACAAATTCAGATTGGAAAATTTCACAAACATTTTGTGATACTACGATCGACACAAACTCGCTGTAGACGAAAATCGATATTATATATTTCTCACTAGATGTCAACACTGAACGAGGCAGTGTATCGTTGTTCCTTTGCATTTTTCACAGCTTGGGTCGTGAGAGTCTACAATAAAAAGCAGCGCAGCAGGAGTAGAGAGAAGAGTGAAAACGGCTGGTGTAACTTTTGTGTTATGAAATTAGAACACGACGTTGTTTCTGAACCTGAAAACTCGGTACAACATTGTTCTCTCATTTTTCAGGAAAATAATAAGGAGCGAGAAAGATTTGTGTTACAGGACGTTGAACGAAACCGGAAGTGAACGGTGCAGGAGAATCGAACGGCAGAGCGCATCGCCTACGAAATGCTCAGGCCCGAGCAAAAGCCACCGCGATGCTACTCTGCGAGCAGAGGCACCCGTTTCTGTTCCCACCCACAACTCGCGTGTGCGAACCGTGTAATATGTTAGCTCGCTCGAGTATTTATATCTTCACGGCGGAGCGATACAATACAATTTATATAATAAAAGGTATAACGATGTCGACATGGATTAAAAACTCAAACTCCTGTTTTACTCCGAACTCGTTCGACAGATAAAAACAGATTAAAAGTATAGTCATCCTCCTTGAAAGAAACAAGTTGACCGGCTCCTGGGAATTTACTCGTCTGTATGGTGGGAGTACACGAAAAAAAAAAATACTCCGGATCCCTCGGTTGCACATGGGGACATATTGTTTGGTTCGGTAATTCCTTGCGTTATTTTCCGTATTTGCTTTTTATCATTGTAAACTGATATATTGTTCGGACTGGCTCCCCCTTCGCTATACGTATACAAACGCGTGAGATCGCGTACACCAACACAAAACTGGCGTCTCTCGTTACGGGAGGCCTTCGGTGTGTACGTATTTGCGTCCGCACGAGTGGAGAGGGTCACGAAACAGGGAATTCATACACGAGAGATCACTTGCACGGACCATTGCGAGATTTTCATATCCCGACATGGTCCGTTTGTGTGCGAGCGCGTTCACGGCGACAGGAACAAAATTACCCGATGCACTCAGCGCTTTTTCCACTCTCTATATATACACGCTCGAACAACTCACTCCATAGTCGTTTCTATGCTAGGATTCGCCCCTATCAACTAATCGTGTCTTTCGCGTCGAACGGCGAATGCTGCAACTCCCGGAAAAATAAAAACGCGCTTTTTCCATTTAGCCGATTGAAATTTTTAGCGAGATCCGAGTGTCTCTAACGAACGAATTAGCTCTTACTTTATTTCTGTTTATTATGCGGGATGAAATAAAAGCCTCGATACCCAACTGCCCTTCTTTTGTTTCGAATCGTTTTTCATAAGTTTTTACGCAAGACAGAAAAATTGTGTAAAGAAGAATAAAATTTATAGAGACCTTTGCCTTATTTAAGTCATTTTAAGATGAATATTATGTACTTGTTCATCTCGTGTTCTTAAAAATATTATCGATTAATGTTACTAGCATCGCTCGACAAACTACCAAACAAGACAAGAGGGGAACGATCGAGGCGCCAGTGGGTTTTAAATCGCTCATCGAACAATCGCTGGAGTATTTGCTCGTCGCACTGTGTCGGCACCGCTAGTCACATGGCACCTACGGCACGTGCGTCAACACCAAACTTGTCGCACGGCAAATAACGAATTAAGCTTTTGCTCTACTCCCGCACTTCAACGGTGATCGAACGGAATCGAATCGTGGGGTGCGTATTAGGGGAAGACGCGTCGTATTAACGCTACACTTTGATCGCATCGTGTCATGCAACAACGAAATTTCATTAATACACTTAATCTCGTAGGCAAAAAAGTACGTGATATCTTTATTATCATCTCCACAGATAATTTTTCTATTCTAACAAATTGTTAAAAAACATCAAAACCTCTTCCCGAAGATAATCGGTTCGACACGACGTGTTCGAGAATCATACCAACGCGAAATAATACGCGTAATCGGGAGCGTGAAATCTAAGAAAAGGGCGTCGGGCGGTACGAGAGGGTGTAAGTGAATGAAAGTGGACCGCGGTTAGAGATAGGAAGAGAGAAAGGGAATCGGCGAAAAAGCCGAAGGTGTGGTAGTCGCGAAACCGAGCGACGACTACACCGTACCCGTGACACGTAACCCACACCGAAGGCGGAATTGTGTCTGTCTTTATCAGCCCGGGCAGATATAACCTCCGATCGTCGGTGACACTCGGAGAAAGAGGACAGCGCTATGGGCAGTTCTGCGGGATGGAGAGAGACGAGAGTCGAGCAGCAGCGAGGGCCGCTCGGCTAGCCAGTCTCGCTCTCACGAGAGTCGGAAAACGCCCCCGATTGGCGTTACGCGGCATCAAATTCGGAAGGGTAGCGCGCGAATCCGCCACCGGATTGGCCAACGGCGTATCCATCCCCGACAGTCATTCGTCGCCGCGGCGTTGTTCATCGCGACCCTCGACGACGACCCCCCTAACCCCCCTCGTTTCTCGCCCCGAGCGGATGCCCCCTCTCTCCCCCTCTCGCCCCTTTCCTTTCTCTCTCTCTATTCCTCTTTCATCCCCCTGAGACCGCGCACCCCACCAGCGCTCTCTCGATACAACGCTACTCGCCTTTCAACGCATTTCACCGCCGATTTTCACCTTTTCCTGATGCACGAGCAAATATTCCTTCAACGGGGATGGGGGCTCGATGCGAGAAAAGAATATGTCATTTACCTCTACATACATCGGAAATTAAACCCTGCCCTTGCGATGGCTTTTTAACTATACAAGAATTTATATTTTTGAAAAATTGTTCAGAATTAAAAATGTACAAACTCTAGTACTGACTTTATCGGTAAAAATGAGAAAAGTTGTTATTTTCTTGCTGCAATATATAAATACATAAATTCCGAGTTGACTACACCCCTACTTACTTACATCAATATCATCCAAAATTTTGGTCAAATGAAATATAAAATCCAAAGAAAATGTACAGTAATTTTCGAACCGAGGATCGTACGAGCGGAGAAAGACAGAGTGAGATAGGTGAATGAAGAAACGGAACGTATCGCGATAGGAGCCAAAGAGCGAAAGAGGTAGAGGGAGGTCGATAGAAAGAGAGAGCGTGCGAAAGAGAGCGAGAGAGGAGTAGGAAAAATAGAGGAAGGAATGGCGCTGCGAGGAACGAAGGAAGGAAGAGAAGAAAATCCCATAGCGGAGAGGAAAAGACCGCGACTCGCGGGGATAACGGAGCGAGAGAGGGGATGGGGGCGTGTCGTTCGGTCTGCTCCGAGACCGCCCAGGAACACCGCCTTCTTCCCTTTTCGTCGTCCCGGCGAAGCTCCCCCACTTCCTCTGATCGTGCCGGCCGTTGCTACCTTTTCGGTGTGAGCGCGCGTGCGGGGCGCCCTTCAGGCCGCCCTTCCTCTCCGCCCCTGATCTGGTTCGCGCGCCACCGCGGCTACCGTTCCGCTGCTCTCGCACACACGCGACGCGAACGTCATCCATCGGGCACAGAGGAACCGGGGGCCCCGCCACACACTGCTCTACTCGCGCGGATCCTCGCTCGACGCTCCACGATCGCGCCTACGTATTTTTTTTTTTTTTAACGAGCCCAGTTGTCGTTTTTCCTGTGAGCGCGAAAAGGGAGAGAGAGAGAGAGAGAGAGAGAAATGAGATATTGAGTGATGTAAGATCAGTGACAGGCGATAATCGAGGGACGATGTCGCCCCCGTTTCATGACTTCGTGGAACTCGTTAAATGAACATTGATAACCGGTAGTTGCGGTGACGTGACGCGGTTGTACAGTGGACCGAGTGCTGCGCCGGCCGGGAAGCCCGGATGATCGTGAAGTTTCTCTCGGAGATACCCGAGCTCTGGGATGTCGCGGTAGTTGTGACGAAATGAAACGTTCGGTGTTCCGTTGGACGATGGACGGCGAACGGAGTTTGGGACGCGAGCATTGACTCTCAATGACAACGAGAATCTCGTTATGAACTCTGCGCTTTAATCGATTTCGCGCCTACTCGTTATTGGATTCGTGCAAGTGATTCGCATTTCGGAAGAGAATAGGCCGAGCTTGATCGTTCCGGGAGGGATAATTTCTTTCGTAAGTACAATTTTTTCGTTATATCACAATTTCTCAATAGATTGACGGTTGAGCACTCCGCTGAAGGATCGCGGTGGCGAGATTCGCGAATCGGGGGGATTAAAAGGGCTTTGTACAATTAGCCGGATTCCTTAATGGAATAACCGTACTCAGTATCTTATCAGCTAAATGGATTAAAATGCCTGACGGTGAATTGCCTCGACGGATATTTTAGCGCAGCCGCCAACGAAACGAGCTTAACGTATTATCGGTAATTCCGAAGGAGAGGAAAGTCAAAGAAGACGAATGTATCGCGCGACGGATCCTCGAATCGATACAATCGAACGTTTGCGTTGCGAGTGAGTGCACTCGTAGTTGGTTAGAGATGGCGGCCGACGGACGACGAAAAGGGTTCCCAGCGGCTCTCCCGTTCCAGCGGTAATGCGTCGTAAACGTTTTTAATCGACAATAATCGCTCGATACAATGGCGTCGCGCACTCGAGAAGTTTGTTTGTTTTCCGACAATTACTTTTGTCGAGAGAAGGAGGGCGAGAGGAGGAGAGGGGTGCGGAAAGAGGCGAGCAAGAAGCCTATCGCGCAAGGTGATTGCCGCGCACTCGATGCACCGTTTCATGGGAGCGGTGCCGGCGAATTAGAGAACAATTAACCGAGCCTGGGCACATTGTCGGTGTTTTCGAAACACGAGAAGTACGAGGACTCGAGCCATCGGCCGGCGATACTCGCGCGGGCCAATACGTGACTGCTCGGGCCGCAATCGCCTATGCAACGCTCACGACCCTTTTCATTTTTATTCTCGAGTACGTTCCAAGTATTTCGAGCGGGACTTTCGTGAACGCGGTGAGTACGCGCAGGGGGCGCAGAGGGCTCGAAAGGGGGTTTCTTTTCTAGTGTTTCGCATAGCGCTCAAAAGGGACGCGCGTTCGTCTATACCGGCGCGTTGTGAACTCTCCAGAGGAAAAAGCTTCGCGCAAACACGCTCTTCTGGTAGACGCCGGCGATTAATACACCAATAAGCCGTCGTTCGGTCGAGCCCACTCGGTTAATCTCTACAACAACGCGGATACATAAACGAAATATTTTACTCTGAGAATTCGAATTCATTGAAATTATTCTTGAGAAACGCTTCAATTTTCGATATATTATTTCAGGTTAAAAATAGAACGTTTTATTTCGAGGATGGGTAAAATTTCTCGTCGGGTCAAATCGCTCGTAAAAAGAGACCGTAAACTCTGGGAGGTGAGCGATATTCGCGTAAGAAAGCTCTGTCGTCGGGAGACATCACGTGTCCGCGGCTCGTAGAGTCCTGTATCAACGAGCCGTCGCGACGGTCTTTCACGACGGCTCGAACGAGGAAACGTCAAATTTGTCAACGAACGTTACGAGCCGGGCCTGATGAATCTAAGGCTCGCGACTCGGCGCGCGCGGGTGAATCCATAACGAGCGATTAGCATACCCTATCTCGCGTCTTGTATCTTTTTTTCCTGGCTAGTTTTTCCCCCGGCTCGAGTCACGTACGGGTAACACGAGCGCGTATTAAAAAAAATGGAACGGCGTTTCGACGCGACATTAATTGCATCGGAGAGGCCCCGCTGTGAATCGAGATATCGTTTCATCGGTCGATCCCACACCCGGACGTATAAATTAGCGGCCTGGCTCGTTTCGTACGCTACAGATAACGTAACGGGCGACTACGGGCTCGAATATTTTCTCGAATTTCCTTGCGTACGAAAGTTTTCCATCGGTGAGAAAGGTTAGGGGTAGGGAGAGAAACGATGACGAGGTTTTATTACGCTACTTGATTTCACATCGAAGCGGCAGCTGTCTCCGATTATTCGGTATAGAAACGCGAAGAGGGAGGAAATTTTCCCCGTTTGAAAAGAGAAGGCCGCGCGGTCCTTGGCTAATATTTGAGGAGACATCGCCTGTCTTTCCAGCCTCCCTCCGACTAGTACCGGCATTGTGTAGCCTATCGGAAATAATAAGAGCGCTCGGGGGTAAGAAATCTCGGTTATTTTCGACTAGCACTCGCGAACTCACAACTTTTCGTTAGCATCGTTTTCCGTCGATTTCGAATCAAGCGATAAACGTTGTCGACTCTGAATCGGAATTCGTTCATCACTTGCAGAAAATAATTTGGTGTTACTTCATCGAAAACACATACACAAAAACACATCACAAGCACACAAACATCATCACACATGACACATGACACACCAAAAATCATCGACTACATCACATCAAAAATACATCGAAAATACTAATCGAACGTAAATTTGTCATCCTCGTTTATTGGAACAACGTAACTTGGAATTAGTTTCAGAAAATCTAATCGGGTGTAGTTCGATTAATCTTCAAAATGACGCACTGTAAAGTGTCTTTTTTCCACGTGATTACAGTCTCGCGCGGCACGGACAGCCGCGTCGTTATTTACGCTCGTGAAATATATAGGAGCCACGAAAAGCACCGGCGTAGACGTCACGCGATCAACGAGTGTCTTTCGTATCGACGCGTCTCGGGCGAATCTCGCCGCTCGGGAATCGATATCGATCGAATCGGTCTCCTAATCGCGTGTGTCACGATCGCAAATTAAAACAGTACGTGGGGTAGGAGTGGGCTCGAAGTGGTATCGTCGTGTTGGCCTTAAGTTTTTCGTGACACCCGGAGACCAACCCCGCGCGATCGCGTTTCCCTCCCCCTCCTTTTCCTTGAAACCCTCGCCTTTCGAGTTTCGCCTCGGGCCTCGGGCCAAGGATCAACGATGGCTAACCAGATAGCGTATATGCTCGCCCGCGTAAAGCTCTCTCGCACGACGGGTGGGTGTGCGGTAACTGCATTACGTATGCAACTCTCTCGCTTACGTTATATACCGAGCGCGAGCACGGCGCGATTCGCGTGCACGCGCAAAAGACGAACAGCCGAATGAGTACATCGCACGTGAAGACGGCTTTGTTCCCTACGAGAATTTCCAAAAATCGATACCTTCGAGTTTCGTATCGTTTGTAGCCGATTATTTTCATTTCGACGTTCACACGTAACGTCCAGTTCAAATTAATCAATGAGATTATTCAAGGATAGCTTCTCTAGCATAAAATCAGCGCAAAAAAGTTTTTCGATTCGAATCTACATTTCATACCGCGCTTTATTTCTTAGCGATTTAACCCAAGGTAGGGAAAAAAATTCATGGCAATTCGAGCGAGCGTTCAGTCACTCTCGTCGCTCGGTTGTAAAATTAACTGCAGGCCCGGGCGTTCATCCCCTCTAAAGACGGGTATATAGCGGCGCGAGAGGGTAGAGCGAGCGAAAAAAAAGGAGCGCGATGGGTCGGTGTTAGCGGAAGACCGTGTTCTCGTTACTCGTAAGTGCGAGTAAGAGTATGCCGAGTAGGAGCGCGGCGAGATACACCCTCTCTCCTCTCGCGTACGTAACAGAGACACGGATGACGTAGTTTCGGCCTGTATGTGTGCGCGCGCTCGTGTGTATAAGCGGTAAAGTGGGTGGGGTTCGTGTAGGTGGCTGGTATCTTGTTGGAGGGTGAGAAATACGACCCGGCCGCCGCGAAGCTCTTCCCGAGCTTGCGTGCACGCGATCGTCAAGGTGGAGACGATGGGGGCCGAGGGGGTTGAGGGAGCTAGAGAGGGGTTGAGCAGCTTCGTCTGTTCGCACCCTCCTTCTCGCTGTACTCTTTAAAAAATTAGCTTTTCGACATGAGCGCCACACGTACCGAGCGAGTTTTATCTCGCCCACTCTCTCTCTCTCTCTCTCTCCGACATACCGAGACGTGACTCTGCGGACTTTCGTTTCCCGTTCGCCCCGCCGACTTCCGGCTGACCACTGTTATCGATAATTGCATTCGCATTGCGTTCACGTACGATTACCGCCCTGTTGATCGATCGAGGGAAAACGACACTGTACAAAATTTGCTGGTGTATTTGAATACAATAATGAAAACGAGAGTTATAGTTTCAAGACTTTTGCAGTCATTTTATTTCCCCTAAAATTAATTGACAAAATAAATGATCAAAACGCTGTTCCTTTCCGCAAACCAATAAATTATCAAAAGATAAAAATAACAGTTAGCGTAAAGGTTTTGATTAAAGTAAAAAGCAAGGAAAAAATTCGATCGTTTCAAGAAAATTCCTCTAACTGTAGAGAAAAGAGGAAGAGGGGCAAAAAGAAACGTCGGAAGTTGGATAAATCACTACCTCCTGTTATTATGACGAAGAAGAAATTACAATTTTGGCTTATCGCGCGAGTCTCATCGTCTTGAAACGTTCTACCTCGGACGCAATTTTTTTTTCTCTCTCTCCGGATCGACCATCGAGACCGTCTCGATAAATCAAGATAAAGTTATGATAAACAAATTAGTCGACACTGGCTACCCTTCGCCGGGGCGTTTTTGTCTATCGTATATCTCGACTACAAATTACCAGCCGTCCGAACACCTCGAGGTAACTGCTACTCGACAACTTTGCCCCGCTCGCGCTATGTATAAGTTACACGCATGAGGGGTCGAAGGAAATTCGAGGGGTAACTCGGAATTAATGCACGGTTTTCTTCCGTCTCGCTCTTTCTCTTCCACAATATTGTAGTCAATTATCGCAGCGGACCTCTTTACTAGGTATACAGGAACGAGAACGTGACCGGTGTTTGTTTAATTCTAATATATAGTTTATTCGCACTTTCTGTACGTTGAATAATTTCAACGATTGATATTAACGATCGTCCCTGGTCCGATTTAATTAAACCGGTCCGCGTAATTCTAGATATAAAATATTTTCGATTGATTCATCGCATACCGGACGCCACGCCGACGGTATACATTACGCGACCGGGGCACTCAAAAATTCATCCGAGTGGATTTAATCGAGGTCGTTCGGAATATTCGCGTATTACAGTGAAATCGTTCGTGTGCCTGGGGTTGAAGATAACGCGCTCACGAACGTCTGTGTAAAATTAATTAAATATCGTCCGCTCCGATCGACCAATGGAGGATTTGGAAAATATCGAACGGAATTTATCGCTAATTCCCGTCTCGATATACGTGGGTACTATGAAGAAAGTTATTACTTATGAACCGACCGGTGAGTAGAACGAGTAGAGTATACTCGACCGAGTGACGGTTTTTTGCTCGGTCAAGATTCCCGTTATGGTAGACGACAGCAGACCACCCGAACACAATAACGCTTATTAGCATAAATATATAGAACGTTTGAAATGGAACGACCCTATCGCGAGCGCTTGCCTTATTCAGAGTCGAGTGATACGCCTCGCAAAAAAATACTAGACTAGCACTTTGATTAATGACGGGTTACGTCAATTAACACGGCCATTAACGTTGCACGACGACTAACCGGCTCTCTATGCACGAATATAGTCAATTTAAGGTGCGATAAATACTCGAAGCTTCGAGTACTTAACGGTTCGAACGTTTTTCATCGAACTCGCTACGCATTGTTTGCGGTAATGAAAATTCATGAAATTTCCTTCAAGTCCCAGCTATTACATACCCCTCAAAGTGGTTTCCGAGTTGTTGAGCGCGAGTTCTTATTAATTCTCGTTACGTCGCGAGAATAACCGATATTAAACTCGACGGTGTATACACAGAGGTGTTAACACGAGTTTAAGACGAGCGAGAGAGGGAGTCGGAGGAGTGTCCAGTCACGCTATGGAAATTATGACGTATTACGCGATAGCCTTTTCAACATCGCATGCGGCTTGAGCATGCCGTGACTAATAAGTAGACGCGCTGCCGAGCTAAACGCGAATTAAGAGGGTGTAACTCGTGGGAGGAAAAAAATACGGCCACTCGGGGGTACCGATATTACGCGGGAGAGGGCACAATTGAATCGTCGCGCGAATGACACTCCAAATCGACGATTAAACGAGTTTTATCGCGAAACCGCGTTACGGGCTAACAGGCTTTGATGGGCTGTAATGAATATATCTCCGGTACACCGCTAAATGGTCGATTTAAGGTAGTTGTAGCACAAAGTCGATTTCTATAGATTTTT
>NCVS01000424.1:0-10225 GCA_003055095.1 Goniozus legneri
TCAATGGTGTTCGAGATATGTGCAAAATCACGAGAATTATCCCATTTTTGCAAAAAAAATGGCATTTCCAGTGGTCGTAGAGGTTTTTCCTTGAAATTTTCCTTCTGCATTGAGGCTTCTTACCAAAATCCAAGATATATCTAAAACATAGTGAAGATATAAAGTATGATATACGTAATCAGTGTAAGTAAAATATATTTATTATATATAAATTTTATACTTCACATATATTTTACATATACGAAATGCGACAAATTTTGTGTACTTGAAATATATTTCAGAATATATTCAGCGTATATTTTTAACTATATTCTATATATATTTCAAATATATATCAAATATAATTTTTTCCGTACGGGATATATAGTTAATTCAAAGTATACAACACTTGAAATAGGATCAGAGTCCAATTTAGATAGAATTAATCAATCAAAAATAGCTATAAATTTTCTTGTAATTTAAGATCAAAAGCAAATTTCGTAAAGAGTTCACAGAAATCCGTGAATGAGAGAAAATTGTGAACTTTTAACTCTCGCCCGGAACTCGGGAATAAGTAGGTGAGAACTTCCAAAAGGTCGAGAAAATTTGTACATTTATACGAGGGTGTGGCCCGCATGCACCGGGATTGTCTTACTACGGGGGTCAATTAAAATACCAGCGGCAGGATTTACGAGCTCTAACCGCGATACCGTTTCCGTAGCGAGTCGAGTAGAGGAGCGCAGACGTGCCTATCCCGAGAGCGCTTCAGTGTCGAAGTACCTTCTTACCGTACTAGGTGTAAGAGAAATAAGGAGACACTTTCTCTCTCCCTCTCTCTCTCTCTCTCTCTCTCTCTCTCTCTCTATCATTCCAGCCCAACTGACAACTAATGAATTTATCGTGTGCGCTTATTCGGATTTAATTTGAGCTCTAACTCCTTTGGTTTGTACCGAGAGATTGGTTTTCATTTTTTCAAAGATTTTGTTTTGAGTTTTAGTCACGACTTTCGTTTCGAGATTATTCATATCTTTCCCGAAATTGATATCAATTAGTTTATAATTAATTATATTATTAATTTAATATCTCAGATTAGATTTACCATTGTCTTGAAATCGATACCAATTAAATTGCAATTTATATTTAAATTCTAAAAAGAATCAATAAATGAGAAATTTAATTTGTAAATAAAATATTTTAATTCATAAAGCAATAAGAATATTTCGAGTATGATTCATAACGAAAATTGCTAATATATCTTGGACATGGTTCTACACAGATACAAAAATTTCTACGCCACAATGCACATTCGCCATCTCGTGAAAGAATTTAACCTCTGGTTGAGAAACTGATAAACGACAGAAAATGGAAAGGAATTTTTCGACACAACGGGTTATTAGGTGATAATAAATATTTTATCGTTCTTGCATGCAATACGTGCGCTAGATATTCGTTCAAGGACAGTGAATAACCGGGTATCTCGTTCATTATATTTCTTATCTATTCTCCATGCTTGTGGCTACTTATTTCGACTCAATAGCCTATCGGGAGTATCTTCCCTACCAGTTTTACCTTTTGCAGAGCACAGTAATACCAATTTGCTCGGTAAAAGAGAAAAGGGAGAGATACTCGATTTTTTATAATAACATTCGTGTATTAATTTGTTATCTAATTAATATAAATATCAGGTTTATTATCAGCGTTATTCGCGAGAGTTATACGATCGCGTTATCGTCTGGTATCGGAAGTATATGTGCTGATATAATTATCTCCCTCTCTCGCCTCCTTTTTCCAATAAGGACACGAGTACGATTGCTCCTGCCGCGCACTTCCTATTTCGAACGACCTTCGCTCTCGCAAGAAAGCGGACCAGCGATAAATAGATATTTATTACTCCCGCAAGCCGCCTTTGCCTCCTTCTTCGATTATACAAATGAGTTTTCTTTAGCATTAATAGAATTCGAGCAATGAGAAAAATCGTTTGAATTAATTTACTTGTATACTGAATTTTTCAATCTAACATAAATTCATAAAATTATTACATACATAAAATTACAAAATTACACAATTTAAACAAATGTGTCTCTTTCAAGAGTTTTTAAATAATTCATTGTAGTGAATATGAAATTCTTTTATTCTTATATCGTCAAATTTTTGAAGAAAAATATTGAATGAATATATTTTTGAAATTAAACTCGAAAAAACGTTACAATTACAGTATTAAATTTTAAACATTTAATTCTAGTACTACAACATAATTATAAAGACTTAAATGTTGCGAACAAGATACATACAAGTGAACGTTATTCAATTTTTTTAGAAACATTTGAAGGAAATTGAGAACTAAAACAAATTATACATTGTTCGAACTTATGTTCTCGAGCGAATTGTTTCGATTCCGAATTGTCAATGTTTCAAGAGATTGCTGCTGATGGAATATCGCGAGGGTATGAAGGAGAGAATGAGATTCGAAACGATTACGTTTTCCTGCGGTCGATCGTCTTTCTTTTTGGCGAGTAAGACGACGTGCGGTTTGAACTCTTCTCGATTTTTTTCTTACCACCTATTTTTCTCTTCTCTCGATCTCGATTCCACGATATTCGATTACACGAGTCCCTTCTCGCGAGCTGAATACGGATGTTATGAATTTTCTCGAAAATTACGAGAAGAAAAAAGTTTAAAAAACCCGTGAGAAACTCTACTCTACTCTCTCTCTCTCTCTCTCTTTTTCTTTCTTCCTCGTACGTATTCAGCGAATCGATTTGTCGCGTTATTGGTTCTTACGCGCACGGGTGAGTATATACTCGCGTACATATTCCCTGTGGGATACACCGTATAACCAGAGTTTCGATTTTTGTCTCGTGTATCGACGCAATCGATTCCTCGTTTATGCGATACTCGACAACGAATTCGGTACGCGAATGCGAGACGAATATCCAATTTTTTTTATCCCTACGCCTGGGGCTTTTCGGTTTTTGCACGGGTGCTCGTTAGACCGTAATTAGTCGCAACTAATTTCTGACGTTTGTCGAGCAAAAACGGGGTAAGTGGAGGGGCGAAGATCGCTCCTCTCGTTAAGTCTCCTTATATACGGCCCTGAGCGAGCTGCCGTATGACGAAAAGAACTCGTGAGGCCTCAATTTGGTCATCTTCTTTCTTTGTACCCTTTTTTCTTTCCTTCTTACCCTCCTTGTCTCATCGAATGAATTAATTCCGTAAAAGATATTTGCATTCTGCGTGAGATTTTATTGCTATATTTTGGTTTGAATCAAAGAAAATATGTTTGTGAGTCTTCTTTCATTGTTTGCAATTAAAAAACATAAACCTACAATTGTATACGTCGCATATAATTGTAGGGTCTTTATTATATTAGTAATATATTTAATAAATTCTTTAATATGCCATTTATAATAAAAAAGCTGAAGCTCAACAAAATCTTGACTATCTATTATTTTGAATAATTATTATCTACAAATACAATTTTCCACTTTTAAATATTTCTAACATTGATCTAATTATTAAAAATTAGCATTACATAAACATTAGCTCTTTAAGTTCCATTTTAATTTTCATTCAAAGTATGTGAATAACCATTGAGTTAAACTAAGAAGAATCTATTCTGAGAGTGAAAAAAATTGCAAATAATATCGAAGATTCGAAACTTTTCAGAAAGAGAAGGACGTTAAAACGAATCGATTGAAACGAGACACCTTGTACATCCGCGTTTCTTTATCTCTGTCTTTCCCTTTGATCGCGTCAGGACCATATCTACCATTGCTGGAACATCTCTGCTCCTCTATCCTCTCGTACACGTTAGGGTAATCGCACGCGACGATCTACGCGAGATATCGAATTCAGCCCGAAGCGGATCCCGCTTCGAGCCCTTCGCGGGAGACGCGGAGGAGCGAGATAGACCGTTTTGGTGTTAGGTATAACGAGATTCATGCGCCCGTAAATTCGACACGCAGTACGCCCACGCGAGCTACGCGATACACGCGCGCTCGTCGTATCTTATTTTTCTGATTTTCCAATTAACCTCTCGAAGATGTAATTGATAATACGAATGAAACGTTTTAACGCCGACACGCAGCTCGTCCTGTAGCACCGGAATTGAATAATTAAGTTGGGACATTACAATGGCGGTGTCCAGATGGAATTTAGTTTGATCTATTGGATTTGTAACACACAGAAAAAACGGATTACTTGAATCGAGAAAGTTATGCGGAAGAAATATACTTTCCAATATCAAGTCTTTTTTTCTTTCCCGAGTGACGAAATAAATTTTAAAAACAATAGTTGTGAATTTCTTGATCCAAGAACGTGTGTCCTTGAATAAGTCAATATATTCTTCATTCAAGAAACTATTACTTACTATTATTATTTTTAAACTATTTTTTTTATTTGAGAAATAATTATCTTAGGATAAAACAAAATAGATTTGGTTCAAGTGTGGCAATACTTGATTCAAGAAAAAAAATTCTCAATCCAAAAATTAAATTTTCTACTAATATGGAGAAATTATTTTCTTGATGACGGAATTTTTCTTTCTTCCGCATAACTCCCTTGAATCAAGTATATATTTCTTGATTCAAGTGATCCTTTTTTTCTGTGCAGGAGTGATAGAATGAGAATTATTTTTAGCTACACTCCTCGAAGAAAGATACAGTCGTTATTTTTCTTTTTGTCAGAGATAATCGATCAAGTGACCATCTTCAAAATGATCACCTGATCTATTCCATTCAACCATTTTTAATCGAATTATAAAAATCATTTGTCATTTTTCTATTTAAACGAATAGTCTTTATGGTTTCCACTCAGAGAAATTTATAGTATCTACAGGTAATTAATGACTACTGTTGTTGATTTAAAAAAACTAAAATATAAGAAATTTTAGTTTCAGAAATTAATGCTAATTAGGAGCATAATTATTTGTTTAATCAGACCGTTTTCAGGGTGTGCTTTAACATAAATAATAAAATTAAAAATACTGATAACTCTCAAAATAACACACACACGTCTATCCAAATATATTACTTAACGTATTAACATTACTGATAAATAAGTATTATTGATTGCTATATTCAAATTCGTGTAGTAATACCAAGTCACGCAGCAGAATTACTTTCAACGCAGTCTCATTAAAATGACAGTCGGTAGTACAAAATATCAGATAACACTAACCGTAAAATCCAAAAACAGAGAATTCTCGGAGTAAATATAGCAATAAATTGAATCGTAACTTCTCTCTAGGAATGACTATTCGTCATCCCTGACGCAATATGTCAATTAACTCGTTTCGCTGGATTTATGAATGGAAAGAAATGGAATAGATGGAGACTGATTTCACAACACGAGAATCGAGTCGCATATGGCGAATGAGAAACTGCCCACGAGGAGAAAGAAGAGTGAGGTATCAAGTCTTTAATGGAAGGAGGGCTCCCCGCTGCCGCGCTCGCGATTCAACTCCGTTCGTACTACACGTAGTCGTCGTTTTTACGATATTACTCTTTCCTTCTCTCTCTCTCTCTCTCTCTCTCTCTCGCTCTCTTCCTCCTTATCTCGTTTGGCTATCTGACTGTACGAGCAAGTGTAGGGGCACTCTGACGGAGGATCCCGTGGCGCGAAAGAGACATAGGCAGGATAAAAAAGGGACACCAAACGAACGCGAAACTTCTACTATTCCCTGTACGCCCTAATGAAAACGATTACTCCCTAACGCCCGTGAAAGAAGTTATATAGGAAGCCATTCGTTTCGACTCTACGCTGTGAACAGCTGGAATTATTTTTCGGTTATTTTTCAGTAGAATGATTAGCCTCATTTTAATGCTATGAAATATATGATTTCATAAAAAAATAAATTCTTAGATTGAATTTGTAATCTATTCCAGGGTAGATGTATCGCGTAGTCACTTTGAGTAATATTGTGTCTGATCAGAATTTGAATTAATTTAATTATAATATTCGATAAGAGAAAATCAATTAATCAAGTCCGATATCTATGAGTAATTGAATCATTACGATTATAAATTGTAATAAGCAAATTTGAGGTCGTTTTCTAACAGATATCTTGTCTATAAAAGGTTTATATCTTCCCTATTTTATTTTTTATATTACACATTGTTCAAAAGAATACTGTGTTTATGTGTAAATATTATTTCATCTTAATTAATGGCTACGTTAAGAAAAGTTTATTATGCCTATATTTTCTGAGTACCGAGACGATATAAATCCTTAATTTAAATGTCGTAGACTACAATTTAGGCTAGAATCGAGCTCATTTTCCACCATTGAGTAGTAATCAACGAAAGCAATCATACTCGTCAAATAACATAAATTTCAAATTAAAGTTATACACTCAGTTTTATTATAGTACACACCTACTTCGTGCTTCTGTTATTCGATACATACCGCGAGAGCTCGGGGCACGCGAACCGTTCGCATGCGATAACGCGTATTTTCGTTTCGTACAGGGAATGGAACGATATTTTGCGTTTTTTCCCATACATATTCATCCATTTTATCGCCTAGAGAGAAGAAGGCTGGTAGGTAGTGAGCGGAGCAGAAGAAAAAATCAGCGAGAAAACTCCAGCAAGGTTAAGCGTAAGCGAGGTTGGCTAGCACGAGAGGCTCGTAAACGCTTTTATCGCACCGCGAATGGTTCATTTACACCTTAGCTTTCTCTCCTTCTCTCTCTCTCTCTCTCTCTTCCTTTTTTCTCTTTATATTTCTCCGCGTTCATCTCCTAATCGTGCTGTCGAACAACATTTTCTTCTGCGATACAAAGTCTTGTCGTATCGCTAAACTGTAACGCGATCGATGACTTGTTGATTATACAGCGCAATCAAACGATGAAAATATCAAAAAATTTGTTCTAATAAATATTTTATTTTACACTGAACCAAACTTAATTTTAATTATTAATAAAATGGAACCTCAATAACTCGAACCTCCATAAGTCAAAAACTCCTATTAGTAGAACAATTGATCTATTCCCTTCCCCTGAAGCTTAAAAGCCTCTATTATTCAAATCGTTTCCACTCTTTATCTCGAATTCTCAATATCTAAGAAAACCTCTACATTTCGAAGTTTGAGGAATTTTACCTCTGTAACTCGAGAATATTATCATACGCATGCTAAAACAGAACTCATTGTTTGCTTATCATCAGTGTTTTGTTTTCTATAATCCCTCGTAGGACACGTTTTACATAAAAAGTTTATTTGAAATTTTGTATTTCTATGTTACATTTAAAATAATTTATAAAATAGCTCGTTAAATCTTTTCATGTAGGTGAAAATAATAATAAATTGTTTTATCTGTACTCCAAATTTTCTCATTTCTGTACCACCTCTGTAAGTCGAAATTCTTCAAACAAGAACGATTCATCAACTCATTAATTCGAACGATTTTGTAACTCGAAATCTCAATATCTCGAACTTTTTGACGTTCCCTTCAGATTCGACTTATCGAGATTCCACTGTATTATAAATATTTAGTTTATTAAGTTGTATTCTATAAGATCAAACATCAGTGTAGGTTTTTTTAAAAAATTGTGTATTGTAGGACAAATTAAAAATATTTTTCCAGTAGAAATTTTATAAGTTTTATTTTTTATCATTTATTAATGCGATCTAGGCTAAGGTTGATTAGGCATTCTACGGTTAATAGACACAATTTTAAATTTGATAGTTTTTCTACAAGTTTGGTGCTTTGTGAATTGAATCCTAATTATGATTAATATTATTATACAATTAATTAAATCTTGGATATTGCTAAATAACGAACGATCGTTCTGAAACACCCTGTATATGGACTGTGCCTTTCTTACCGCCCTAAGCTAGTAGGCGAACGATGCATTTACGAGGTAGCCGGTTCGTCGGCAGTGCGCCGAAGTTGGAAATTTGTTTTTCCATCCCCGACTCACCCCTTCGGATACTTTCATTTCTTCCGAGGTTAATTTGTATTTGCATTTACCTTATCTTCGCTCCAATACCGGACTTATCGAGTCTGTTACATTTATAAATGTATTTTGTTCGCTCCGGGACGTTCTATTATACACGCTTTTGAACGTATAGGACCACCCCTGTCTCCTGAAAAGCAAAATGACCATGCTCGCGTATTTATTCGAGACTTTAGCAGGAAAACCGGTATGACCAGAGTCGAGGATCGAATACGGTGGGAATATTCCGCGCTCGGAAGACGACAGTTGGGGCGTGATGATCAGAGAGCATTAGGCACGTCCCCCTCGCTCTCTACGGGCCAAGATGGCGGCTCCGACCCCTTTTCGCCAACCCCTTGTTAGAAACAACGGGACCCTTCGTTTCACCCTTCGTAGTCGTGGCTGGACGAGCCAATTGCAGCACACCGCCGACGGAGCTCATTCCCTCCCAGTTTTCGTACATTCGAGAGAAGAATTCAAGAGTTCGGACATTTTTCGTATCTCGTTTTATAGAAATATTATTTGGGACGATGTTTTACAGTAGACTAGTCGATATACGCTGAGAAATAGTATGTTCGACTTCATAATATTGGTTAATGAACTTAATTTTGAGCAATATATTATAGTAATATCAATTATTAATATCAGAAATATTATTTGAAACAATGTGTTTTATAGCGTTATCTAACTAGGATATATGCTGAGAAATATTTAGTTCAATTTTACAATATAGTAAACGTGATAATTTTAAATAATTCTAACTGATATCGAACCAAATCGTAAAAATTAAAGTTACTTCGGACCATATTTAATTAAAAACAACGGTATTTCAAACTACTTTGTTAGTAAAACAAATATAAAATACATTCTGAGTAATGGAATAACTGTACTTCTAACTGTTATTTTAGTTCCTGAAACATTTGTATAGTTCCCATTTTCAAAAAATTGTACTAAATTTTACTCTATTTGTACTAAGTATATTGTATGATACTCGCAAAAGAAAATAAAAAAAAATCAAAAAATTTTTTAAATTTAAAAAAGTTAAAATATTTAAAAAACATTACCTGACCTGTAGCTTCTGGATTGCTCTCGTTGTCTGTACCCGTTCTTGTGAGAATTTGGCAAAGGATTTCATATCGATGATCAGGTTATACATATAGTACATGGGTCCCGTGGATACTTGCGAGAAAGTTTTTCGACATCTTGTATCCGTTAATTAGTTGAATTTTATTGAGCTGTAAGCAACGAGAGTAATCTGTAAACCATAGGCCAGGAGATTTAAATGTGAATATATCTTGGTTTTTAATTTTTTAATTTTTTTTAACTTTTTTTAACTTTTTTAACTTTTTTAATTTTTTTTACTTTTTTGATTCTTTAATTTTTTTCATGGGTGTCGTACAATATAGTACGAACAGAACACAATTCAGTATAATTTTTAAGAGTTTCATTCTTCAAAATTGGGGAATTGATATTATGCACATTTCTAAAATTGAAATTTCACAATTTTTATTCGGAATCCATTATTTTCATAGAACTATCTCAATAGAAAGTAAATTTGATTGAAACCTCAGAGAGCAATCATAAAACCCTGTTGACAAATTACTAGTATTTTTTACTTGGACGTTCATATAATGTATGAGAATTATTAATAGGTACACTTTTCATATTACAAATGATAAATGTAATAAGCGATTCCTATGGACGTAGAGTGTTATTACACGTCAGGTCTAGTATCAGAATGATGTAAAAATATTTTTATTTTATTGAAAATATTAGATACGCCCAGTCAATATCCCAGATCTGGATGTGTGTATATATTCGCGATTTCCGTTAATTAATCTCAGCTTGAAATCACCGGAAATTCCTGGGCGTATACGTATCGTCGCTGGCAACCGGCTCGTCGGTTTATCCGCTCCTCGCTTATATCGCCGTTATCGACAGAAATGGAAGTTACGCGCGGCGCGTGGAATGAGGGCCCCATATATATACGCATACCACTCGTGCAAATACCAGAAGCCATGGGGTAAAGAAAAATAAAGGAAGCGAGCCCTGTGGTTGAAAAGAAAAAAAAACGAGATACATTACTCGATAATGGGGTGGATTTTACAGTCTTAGATACGTGATGCAATTAAACGCGGTAGAAATTCGTCATGCTAATTAGCTGTGACGAAAATTTTGGAAAATTTATTTCAGTGTAATATAAGGGGTACGTTAAATCTGCAACAGTTTAGTAATCAAATCAAATCATCTAAATCTGTGACACAATAGTAGGGTAAAAGCCGGATAGTTGCCCCACTTTTTAAAAAAGCTCT
>NCVS01000425.1:0-10034 GCA_003055095.1 Goniozus legneri
TAAAAACAATCGAAAATATAAGATCTCGTTGTCAAAGTGATTTTCATTTTGACACATTTTTAATTTTCTTCGTTAATTTTACTTATCTTAAAATAATATATAAAAAAATCGAAAACTCTAACCAAATCGCGTATTTCACAATCAATGCATATGCGTGACATTCACATTGACATGCTATCGTATTTGTATTAGTGCAGTATTGGAAGAATTTTTACTCAAAAACACAAATAATACACTTAAAAACAGCGAATAATAATAAAACCTCCGACGTGCATTTTCATATAAAAAAATCAAAACATTACAAATAAAAGTAATTAAAACAATAGGTACTAATAAAAGATACGGTAGTTGAAATTCTTATCTTTAACCTCATACGATTTCTGTTTCCGAGCATTAAAATCAGTAAACAATGATGATTACTTACTTATTAAAGTCCTAGGGAAACCGATGAAAAGAAATCCCATTACTTCGCACGTTATTACAATTTTTGTAGCAACACTTATTTCTCGGAGGCATCTTGATATATTAGTGGGTCCGTTTAAAAGTCACTCACACACATAAACAAAAAACTCTCAAGCGTCCTGCTACTACACCACGCACGATGTGATTGTTGACGATGAAAAACAATAGACACTTGCGCATGCATAACATATATATATTGGGAATTAAAAACCCGTAACAATCGATTTAAATAGACGGGATCATCTGTTTAATAACTCTATGTTTATGGATTCATAAATTTTCAGTTGCTGCATATCAATGAGTCGAACGATTATTTTCATTGATAATATTAAATATGCAATATGTTATAAATTAAAAGAAAAATTTTGTGGCAAATAAAAGAAAATATATCTAGAAGAAAAGAGGATATTAAATAAAGAACATCATTGGATAAATTTATTAAAATTTATTATATTTATTTCTCAAATACATATCATTAGTATAACTCATTTTCATTGTAAATATTAATATAATCATAACAAAATAGTCGTATATATTTGTCTTATTTACCATCGGAGATTACCATCCTCGCATGGTAACTTCATTGTTAGAGATGCGAAATGACCGTCATTTTCATTTTCGGTCATGGGACCGTCACGTGACCCGTCCTATGACCGTCACAATTTTGAATTTCATTTTACCGACGCCAAAATGACCGTTACGATTTTAATTGTCACAAATTTCGTCATTTGCATCTATTTAAAATATTTAAATGCTTACAACAGAATTTTGAATTAGGGAAATCAATATTAATTAAGTCAAAACAACTACAATGTAAAAACAATGAATTTTATTAATTTATATTAATTTATTTCAAACTTAACACAGCCATATTTATTTTTATTTTTAACAATAATATAAAACTATATATTATATTTTTTATCACTTATATCTATTATCACAGATAAAGTATTAAACAAAAATTTATTCCAATTCTCAAATAATATTTTTTATGTAAGTCAGCAGTCTTAAATTATAGTTTAACTTACAAACTAAGGAATAAAGCGAAAGAAGTATGTCTTAATCAGATATTTCTGATACTTCAGAATCGCTTGATTCTATAACTTTTAAATTTTTCAATTCTACCGATACATTTTCTTCTAAAGTCTTAAAAAATTTTAAGTTTTGCGAAACATATTTAATTTTGGCAGCCCGTTCTGTTGTCAATCTATTTCATTTAGAGTTATGGATCCATCCGTGAGTGCTGAAGGAACGTTCTGTTGCTGCTGATGTGGGTGGTAATGTGAAAATGTTTGCAGCGAATTTACTTAGTTTCGTCTTTCTACAGGTTCCTTTCCACCACATTAGAGGAGAATTGAGCGTAGCAGCTTTTTGAACATATGTTTCATTCCATAAGCTTTTGTCCATAATGTAATCAGTCAATTCGACTATAATTTTGTCGGAATCAAGCCCAAATTGTATCGCTAATTCGTTTATCAATGCGGTTCCAGCTACTTCTTGCTCCTCTGATAAATTTCTCCCTTTTAAACGTGGATCTAGAATATTCGCGGCAAAATGAATCGGTTTTAATATTGTATTCTGCCTTTTTCTCAATTGTTCAAAAGTTGTCTCAATTTCCGTAACCGTTAGAATAGGTTCTGGTTTATTCTTAAGTTCTTTCTCAAAATGTGTTTTGATTTTGTAAAATGCTTCACAGACATGACTCAAATTAGCAGAGTTACTTTAAAGTGTTTTTATCCATATAAAAACTGGTTTGAGTAATGCAATAGTTTTTTCAATCCTATTCCAAAAATTTTCATTGAGTAAACTGTTCTTCGTAGAAATAGATAAAAGTTTAGTCACGTCTGAGCTGATGGCCAATATTTGTAAACTTTTTTTATTCATAAATAAACTTTCTAAAGAAGTTACAAAGGAACCCCAACGAGTCTTCCCAGGCATTTTCAACATTGTTGTAATGTTTTCTTGACTATTCTTCTGTATTTCTATAAATGTAGCTAATATTTTATGTGATCTCTTAATTTCGCAAATCACAGATTTGCAATTTTTTTCTAATGTTTCCGCCGAACTCAACGCTGCGATATCTTTAATTAAATTGTTTAAAACATGTGCTGCACAGCCGTAACACTGAATATTCTCTTCATATTCTACTTCTAATATTTCCCACGCAGCAATCATAGAAGCTGCATTGTCTGTGCAGACACCTGTAACTTTAATCTGACCAATACAATTAATAACTTTCATAATCTCTTGTGCTATGAAATTAGCAGTCTGACTATTTTTGCCACAGCATATACTCTTATAAAATACTGGCTCAGGCATAGTTACAGTGAAATTCATAATTCCTTGATTCCAGATATTTGACCATCCATCGCATTGGATTCCTACAGCAGCAGCTGCTTCTATTTTCTTTTCTACCACCATTTTTACTTCATGATATATATTATTCAAGAATCCATTTGATATTTGGTCTCTCGAAGGCAGTGACAGGGCTGGTCGAATGAATTTGAAGAACTCGTTCCAATATGGATTTGTAACCATATTCAATGGTGCACCAGATGCGTACACAGCTTTGCAAAATAATTTTTGTGCCGTTATGGTATCTTCGTTAGTGATTTTATCGTAAAAACTGTTGAATTTCTTCATAGTTTTATGCACATTAACAGTATTTGTATTTTCACATTCATGAAGATCTTCATTAGAACTAACTATTACATTTTCTACGTCATTATTAGGCGGTATATTTTCTTCGTCACTACAAAGGTATTCTTCATATTGCAAATTAGAACCACGTCTTGTTTTCAAGACTGTCCTAATTTGTACAGGGCATCCTTTACATTTTGTTGTTAAATGTTCTGCCATACGTGTCACATGGAACGTTAACTTCCGGGGCGAAGCGCGCCCCGCGCCGTGCGATTCACCCGTTATAGTAATAATTGCAATTTCGTAAAAATTAGGGTTTCAGGGTGTTAGAGTTTTGTAAAATTAACGAGTGATAGAAATATCCGATAGAGAATATGATGCAGAAATAAGCGTCGTAGGGGAATCTGTAGAAAAGTGGGGGTAATCCTAATCGGGACGGAACTCGGACGCTATAGTCAATCTATGGGACGGAACTCGGACAGTTTAAATCATTTTTTGCTACTATCGGGACGGAATTCGGGTTCATCCCGTGAAGTCAATAATCTTAAGCCATCCAGGTCAATTAGGTCGCGGGTATACGAGTCTGTCTCTATGTGTTACTATTTACACTTACTTTTATTTACGGTCACTTAACGGTCACTTGACGGTCACGCGACCGTCCTATAACCAAAAAAATTTTCTCCGACGGGACCGTTTGCATCTCTATTCATTGTGCAGTTCAACGTTATCTATTGGCATCTGAAATAAACAGTGGCGCCCTCCCAGTATGGGGGATGCACACTATCTCCGGGGTGATTTCACGAAATCGCCGGATCTGACCCTCTCTATGCCAGTACTTTTTATGTTGTATGTGGTGGGAACTAATTCTGGGGCACCCTTGAGCGACCCCATCGCAGTAGAACTGCTTCAACATATAGACGGTACTTGGACTCTGTTTTACCGAACTAAATACTCCGGTCGGTTACTTTGCAAAATTAACTCATTCGTTACGAGCGTCGCCTATAAACGAGGTACACGCAATTTTTATTGATAATAATTGCAAAATCTCCAAATATGTTGTTGTATAAAACTTAAAGAATCGTACGATCAAAAGAATGACGCCCCTACTCTAGTGGCACAGTGGTGTCACTCCGACGGAGTATACTGCTGTAGCAAAAGGGTTAATAAAGAAGTACCGCTTCACGTTCTATAGAACTTTAGTTGCCGAGTAAATGAATTTACTCAAATTGCAATGAATTAAAAGAACGAAATTATTTTCTTGATTTTTCGTTTCTTAGAACGAAATTTTTCTCAAATTGTTACGAAATTTAAATTTTTAAGCCGAAAAAAGTAAACTTAGTGTTAAACAACAATCGTAGACATGTGTTACATCGAAAATAAACGATTCGGTACAAGTGGAAGTGAGGACTTTCGCTCCACTACAATGTACGCGGGGGGTTGACCGAGCTCGATCTATCCCTTTATCCCAAGGGTGCAATAAATCAATCCCCATTTTGGGTCGCTACATCTAACAGTAGCAGGTGGTTCCTACGGCTGCGAACCTTCTTTAATTCCCAATTAATGCTACTATCCTCTCTGTAAACGTGTTTCATCACTCCCCTTGCACTTTCGGTACGGATATCGACGTACGAATTATAACAGTACGAAAAGCACTTGATATTGTTATAGATTTTTATGTACGATTGCAGAAAAATCGAAATTTATAACAAATTTCAGAAATCACAATGTTTACGTACAGCAAAAATGATTTTATTCGATAATGGTAAGTGTCTCATATGTAAAAGGAATTTGTGGCCGAGTGGTGTTCGATAAAGTTGTGGGTTCGGTAGTAGTACTCGCGACACTGCTGGGTTTCTGTATGTCACCAAACTGAATGAGAATCACAAGATAAGTGGTAACCGATCCTATAACCTGCAAACAATAATTTGACTATAACAAACCTGAAAGTGTTCATTAAGTTATATCGAAATAAAATCAAAAAATAAAATTAAAAAAAAATCAAGAAATATTACGTACACGATGAATAAACGTATAATCCAAGTTAAAAAAGCCAGACGCAGTGAATGTGAGTGGGTTCTGTATCAACTGTAGTGTGAAGTCCCTTATCTGAAAATAGTAGCAAGTAGAAAAAAGTTTGTCGAAACGAGAACAATAGGATACAACCTCTGCTCTGAATTCTTTCGTCGTAGATGGTTCGTACAGCTCGCAGATTATATCTCCAGTGTCCGCAGCCTGTAAACAAAGAGAGTAGAAAAAATTCAAAAAAAGTGATACAGTAACGTGATATGTTAACACTCCATTTTTTTGATATCGAACTTTTTATAGTTCACAACAATTCGAAACAATCCTAACCAAGTTTTTAAAATTTTTATACATATGAAGTTTTACTTCTGTGAACATCATTAGATTCAAAGGCTATAGTTTCGGAAGAGACACCCGAGCTTTTGAGATGCCCTTTCGCACAGAGGTAGTCCTCGAGCATATAAAAAGATTCCCCAAAGGATTTTTGGCCAAAATCAATAATTCACCCCCTACAACCCTTTGAAGTTTACCCCCAAAAAGTGTTTTTTGCGAATATCTTGGAAACTAATAAAGATAGAGACTTGAAATTAGCGCCAAAATTTTTGTTTTTACGAGCTCTACAAAAAATGTTATTACACTTTTTTTGATAAAGTTGATAGTTTTTAAGTAATTTGAATTTTTAATTTTCTTGTCTTTTTTTTGCCATATCTTCCGAACTAATAGAGATAGAGATTTGAAATTAGCGCCAAACTTTTGTTTTTACGAGCTCCATAAAAAATATGTCCATCATTTTTTTTGTAAAATTAATACTTTTCGAGTAATTTCGTTTTTTGTTTTTTTTTTTTTTAGTTTTCTCGATATCTCGAGAACCGTTGAAGATAGAGAGTTGATATTGGCGCCAAAATTTTTGTATTTACAAGCTCTATAAAGCTTTCCCCTGCAAGCTTCCCAAAGCTGTAATCCGCCCCGGTAGTGATTGGATACTGCCTGTAATGTTTTATATTATTTCCAGTGATTGGATGTTAGTTTTTGGCGCCAATAACAACTCTCTATCTTCAACGGTTCTCGAGTTATCGAGAAAACTCCAAAAAACCATAAAAAACGAAATTACTCAAAAAGAATGAATTTCAAAAAAAAATGATAGATATCTTTTTTATAGAGCTTGTAAAAACAAAAATTTTGGCGCTAATTTCAAGTCTCTATCTTTATTAGTTTCCGAGATATTCGCAAAAAACCACTTTTTGGGGGTAAATTTCAAAGGGTTGTAGGGGGTGAATTATCGATTTTGGCCAAAAATCCTTTGGAGGATCTTTTTATATACCCGAGGACTACTTCTGTGCGAAAGGGCGTCTCAAAAGCTCGGGTGTCTTTTTCGGAACTTTATCCAATTGTTCAATTTTTTAGCTCACCCTAATGAATATATATTATATGTAATTAGTAACCAATACAACACCTCGGCGCTCGTTTTGGCGCATGTGTGGTTGATAGCAAAAATTTTTGAGGCGTAAAACAGAATCCAGAAGACGAGCGATATTATTTCTCGACGAAACTCCTCTGCGTCGTCGTGCTTCCAAACAATTACGTACGCATTGTACAGAAGACTCGTTATGAGAACGAAAGAAGCGGTCATTGACAAAAGTATTTGTACGCCATAAACCTCGTTCGTGTTCTTTGCGGCTTTCGTCAATTCTAGATGAACTTGTCTGTAAAAAAAATCAGACGAATTGTAATAATTAAAAAATGTGAACAGTGTCCGTTGAGAAGAACTGAATTTAGTGTTCATTCAATATTTTTCAGTATGTAGAAATTCAGTAATGTTACGGGCCGAGAGCCAGAGTTTCTGACATTTTTAACACTCGATTGATCATTTTTTTTCAATAGTAGGATTACATTTAAAAGCAATCGAACTAACTGGCTTTAGGTAGTCAAGTTTATAACTGCTAAATTATTCAGTCAATTTAAAAATAAAATGACCAAAATTCACCTTAACATCTGAGTCCGAATGTCTGACATTTTTAATGGTTTATAAATTCTAACTTATTCAGTCAATTCAGAAATAACATATGAATAAATTTTACCCTAATAACTGAGAGTCAGAGTTTCTTATATTTTTAATTATTATAACTTTTAAACTATTCATTTAATTTGAAAATATTATCTGAGAGTCAGAGTTTCTGACGTTTTTAATAGTTTATAAATTCTAAATTATTCAGTTAATCTGAAAATATGAAATGACTAAAATTGAGTTCTATTCAATGTTATACTCAAAAATTAAATACTTGGCTGATCTCATCAAATCGACGTTTTCCTTCGTTCTTTTACTAGGGTCGATGTAAGTGGCACTGTCTTTGTTCCAGTTGTTCCTCATATTCAAAACTCTCTTGTGCTGCGGTGACTCAGGAGTTGTCGTCAGCATGCTTCGCAATAGCTCGTTCAGCTCTTTGAATTTTATACCTGAATATCTTTTTAGTAAACCAAGCATAAATTTTTAAAATTTCTTAAAATATCCACAATTTATCTCGTATTAATTTGAGGAAATAAATTTAATTATACATACCTGATCCAGCACAAAAATGTGACATCAACAATGAACATAACAGTAGCAGGCACGTTCATCGTTATGAGCAGAGCGATTCGCACAGTCAGTGGGGTGTGCCTCTCGAACATCCATAAGAAACTGCATATCCCAAAAGTTACGGTACACGCAAAGCTCGCTATCAATAAATATATCTGATATCTGAAATATTTTCCGTAATTCTTCCGTATACCGATCTGCTCTAGAGATTGGTCGCAAATACCGGTGTGCGAAATTCCCTCGCGTGTACTCTGAAAGAGAATTGTTTTTTTAACAGGAGTGGTTTCGTTGAGTTTTTTTTACAAACTGTACACAATAATTCAATAAAATATCTTGCCATTTGTTTGTATTATGTATACTAATAAAAAAAATTTGTTTAAGCCACTCGATATATATTTTAAATTATAAAAATAAATATTTAATTCGATAAAATGAATTATCGTTTAAAATACTCAAATATCAGTTCAATTAAAATTTCTATCAGGATTAATTTTTTTAAAGTGTAAGGTTATATCTACAGAGTTGACATTTGATTAGGTGCATCGAAAAAAATCACGTAATTAGTCGCATGATCAACCAAAAATATAGTTTAAAATAGAGATTAAAAATAACTGATACAGATTTACTAATCAAAGTTGGTTATTTGAGAATTTATGTAAAACACCGATATGAAGTAAAATTTGGAAAATAATTCTAGATTGGAATATTTCAGTAGTATTTAATTAACTTATAAATAAAATTCAGTTTCTAGAATTGAAAACAGACTCTTACATAAAAGTTTGTTGAATTCACTTGATATCTATTTGCATACATTCAAATAAATATTAAAATAATCGAATAAAATATTTCTTTCAGTTTAAGATGCTAAATTTATTCAAAACAATATTTCTTTATTCTAACTATAATTCACTTGGAACAAAATATTTATTTATATATATCCAAACAAATAGAAAGTACCTTTAAAAAATTTTTATTTTCAGTGTAATAAAGTCCATACCTTCGATCTGATCCAAGCAATGATTATAAGACACAACATCAGACATATATTGCCATAAAACAGAGCCTTGAAAGTTATATTTCCAGATTCGGTGGACTTATTCAGGTAATAAGTTTTTATGTCCACAACAGTTGGGTACAAGATGTACCCAAATCCAGTTAAGGAACAGATGATATAAACAAAACTGACGATTCTCTGACTCTGACCTATCGGATATTCTATCACACCGGTTCCCATTATCCAATTGGCAATGGCCAGTGGCAGGATCAGCTCGTAAATATTTTTTGGCACAAACATTGTCGCTAATGCGAGACAACGCTTAACGAGAACTCGAGCTGCAAATAATTGCACTCTACTGCTCACGCGTTTAACCTTCACAGCTCGCGTGCCGTCGACTGACACACACCGACGCACTTATTCTCGATATTTTCATTCTGGTCGATACAATTTCTTATCGTTCTATCGCTAATGAAAATGTGCGTATTCACCAATTTGCCTTCTTTCAAGAAAATTCATCAATCAAGTTTCAGTTCCCTTTTAGTTTGAATTAAAGTCGACAAAATGTTTAATTTTGAATTTTAAGTCGAATTAACTGAAACTGTTTATTTGAAGAATTTATGAATTTCTTTTTATCAATATTAATTTTTCTACAATTTAATCATGTTTTTATTAGATTGTTATTCATTGCTGTGCTATTAAAATTAAAGAATTATGTCAAGTTCAGAAAATTCAACAAATCTCTTACAACTGGAATTTTCTCGTTATAGGAATTCGTAACGCAATGCGAGGAAGTTAACGCGTCCCAGGAGTGTCGAAATGTTAAGCATAATTGCATTAATACATTAGCTCACATGTCATCTCCACCCTCAAGGTCTTTTTTATATTCAGCTCGTCGATGTATCGATCAAACCTACTCCATTAATACAATTAAACGGCTAAGTTGATAAGCGAGGCTGCTGTAAACATCGAAAAAGAATTTTTTTCGAATTAGCAAATTATTTCGGTAGGAACGTTGATTCAAGGTATTTGAGTTTTATTGATTAGTCAAAGATATTAGCAATTTTTCGAAAATTAAATTGTCGTTACGCATTTATTATTATAAATTTATAATTGCCTCTCAGAAAAATTAGTGAATGATGTCATAATCACAGTATACGATGTAACGAATGCAATTACCTGAAATATGTATTTAATATAATTTCTATTCTTCTGGTAGCAAAGAAGCAAAGTAAAAAATTTACTGACCGTTTGTATAAAACTGTGGCTAAGTGGAAAGAAGCCAATACTCACGTTTCCGTAGGGACATTGCAAGATTTGTAAACTGAAGATGTGTATCTA
>NCVS01000427.1:0-38490 GCA_003055095.1 Goniozus legneri
ACACAAACATAATTGTTTATGGCCGTCGAACGTATACTGATGTTTCTGAATGCTACATATTATTTTTAATGCTATATCTGGCTTCTAGGCCTTATTACCCGCTAGGCCTTATTACCCGCTAGGCCTTATTACCCGCAGGTACTATATAGCTCGTTCGCATTGTTGATAATTTTAACATATTTTACGATGAGGCTGAAAATCTCGAAATTGATATAATTAATTTCATATTTCAATGCTCTACCCCGAAAGGAAAAATTCTACCGCTAGGTCTTTGTTTTAATTCCGTGTTACATATTCAAACTACGAAAGCCGTGCCGTTAGTCGCGTGTAAAAATTGCCAACTATTTCAGGTTAATAACAGAATTTGAATAAGATTGAAATTTTATCAAAACTCATTAATAATGGATTAAAAATTCCATATTTAGATTCTGTTTTATTTCCTGACAGCACAACGTTTCGCTTCTCGGTCTTTCTTGCTCCGTGAAGTTATATATCCATGGGTTTTAGGGGGTTGTAAGGGTCAACGGCGGGATGATATTGATCTTGCGTAGCGCAGTTGCTTTTTTTCATCGTCTTTGCTTTTTCGACGCTTGCTCGATCGGAAGCGAGAGACAGGAGAGCGAGAGCGAGAGCGAGAGAGAGAGAGAGAGAACGAGAACGAGAGAGGGAGAGAGAGAGAGAGAGAGAGAGAGAGAGGTGGTTACGTCGCGTATCCAATACACGCGCGTGGCCCCAGCTGCTTTGCCCGTCTCGGGGACTTTATATCGATCCAACCGACGCTCCCGCTACCCCCTGGGTTAGACGATTTTCGGAATTTCATGGTGACGGGTTAGCCGGCAAAAGCGTCATTTTCGTCGGGATAAACGTGCAGCGTGAATACCTACAAACCAACCCCTTTAAGGTAGTCCGATGCCGTAGGAAAGGAGAGAAGGGCTGGGGAAATTTCCATAAAGCCACGTTAAAGTTATTTCGCGCCTAGCCGGAGAGTAAAACGTTTTACACGTACGCGCGTTTCACGATGAATAAAAAAAAACGAGGAAGGGGGTAGAATGCGACCGAGAAACCGATAAAACGCGCTGCGAATGCGGTAATACGGATAATCGTATATGTTTGTGTTGGTGCGCGTGCGCGCCCTTTCCTGCGTGTGTGCACGCGTACGTGTGTGCGTAAGGGAGTGTTGGAGGATCGTATAACGCGTGCGAGATTCCTGCACCCGAGCTGACCTATTCAGAACACGTAAATTCTGCCTTCCTCTTCCTTCGTACACATTACAAACAAATCCACGCCATTCCCCCTTCCTCGCACGCTCTCTCTCGGTCGCTAACTTTGGGAAAACTCGGGCGACACGACTGTAATGCATTCCTTCCGGTGCTCCTGCAAGGTGGAGGGGCCTGGATGTTCTAAACAGCCGGCAAACGGTCGAGTTTCGAGAGATCGGGTTATGATATTGGCTCGAAAACGTTATCTGGGTCACGTGGGAGATTAATACGAGCCCACGGTGGCGCGCGCGCGTGTACACGAGAGCCGTGTATCGTCGGATGTGTATATACGAGTGTACTTACTCACCCGAGCTTCTCGTCAATGTTTCGGGACTTGCCGACTGGAAAAATATTGATATAGCTAACGAGACGACCGAAGGGGTGGAGTTTTTTCAATCTTTCAACCGAATACCTACGCGAGAGATAAAAGTTGGTCATCGCTCGAATTATTAGCGCAATAAGCAGTTTTATATTCGCGTACAGTGTTAGGGTTTTAGAACCATCTAATACTATTATTTTTCGCTACTAGGAAATATCGAGATGATCAAAGTCAGAAACTAATGCTTCCAGGAGCTCTACTTCGAGAAAATGTTTTTATCTTCATAACAGATTCTTCGAATCACTCTGTGGAATTTGTTCCGCAATTTTCGATTTTCGATATCGATCTTTTCTTATTGCTTATAGCCGTCAGCTTCTTATTCCGCATATCGAGGGAAACTCGAATTCACGATTTTCTTCGCATAGAAATCTCAAAGCCTATTATTTATTTTATTATTTACGAAAACGACTTCTCTCCTAATAGAAATATTTTTCGATCCTTTCACGGAATCGGTATTTCGGGATTCTCGGTGTCTGATATCGAATTTTAGCTTATGGCCATTGAATTGTGCATTAAGGGAGCCTCGCGTATGCAGGTAGCGCCGAGTCGGCGGGGAGCCGTGAGAAACTCGGCGCGGTATGGCGTCAACGCCGAATGCACCGTGCGGAGCTCGATCGCACTGCGAAGCGCCCAAATCGGTTTAACAGGTGTAAAACACAGAAGCCCGAGCGCGCCATATAACGCGTTGTTATGGCCAGTGTGCCGAGCTTCCTAAAAAAAACGGTAGAGAGAGGAAAAAAAAAGAAGAAAATGGATACTGGCCATCGTATACGGATAACGACGCCGTGGCAGTGACGGACTAAACGGCTGCTATGGGCGATTGTCGGGCTCTCACGAGCACGTCGTTACCGATTCTCGTACACGCCCGCGCATCTCTCGCTGAATTTCCTACCTTTTTTCACTGATTTTGGGTTTACCGTGATCGAGGCGGATTTTAGCGGTGAATATGGCTGGAATAAAAAATCACGAGAGATTATTTGGAATCGCTATTCGATACATATTTTCGGGACTCGCGTTATCGCGTCATCATTTTTAGTCGCATTAGTTATGTATAAAGTGAAAATAACAATAAATGGCTATTACCGTTCCATTTTTCGATACATTTTTAAAAATTGTTTACATTTACGATTTACGCTATTTTATGAACCTTTTTTTTTACAGAGGAATAAGTTTAATTCCAAATAAAGTGAACATTTATTAACGGAAGCGATCATTTTTGCGCGCAAGTTTTATAATATTCGAAAAGATTCTGTTTGAAGAGGCATTGATTAATTTATCTCGTATAGGAACGTTCGTATTATTTTAATTGTACGAAAAGCCTGCGAAAGATTTTCGATAGTTGGCCAATTAGGACTGTCTCGAGACGGAATCAGCCCTGCGGCAGTGTGTTAATTCACCGAACGAGGCGAAAATACAGGCGCTAACGATTCCTCTTTTGTCGCCTCGAGCTGTTCGAACTCCAACCCTCGTTCTCGCGTACTCTCACCCCGTTCAGAGAGTGTCTCGCGTTTATAAATTAAGCGGGTACGAGACTCGTGTAAACGGGGAATTTGGCAGAGACCGCGACGGATTCGCTAGATCTACGAGCTCGAACGTGGCGGTTGGGCGGAACAAAAGAGCGAGTGGGGTAGAACGCAAATAGAGAGAAATAGGGATGAAGAGATAGAAACAGAATTAGAGTAACGCACATTGGTTCCGAAACAATAGTCGAGCAATCGCGTCGAAATCATGAAAAATTCGAGTCTATTAATAACTGATAACAAACGGATGAAGCCGCGAGAGATGAATCCGGACTGCCGCGTGTGGGACATTCGCTTCATTGGACAGAAATTCACAAGTTTCGCGAGCTCGCGAGAAAAGGCTCATACAGCACTCTAACTCGAACTCCTCGAAACTTGAAAATCTCTCTAAGTCGACCCGCGAGCTTGTAAACAATCGAAATTTGAATACGTATAAATACATAGCTAAAGTTTGTAGTATAACAAGAGAAGTTTGATTCAAAGAATCTCGGTTGCTTGTTTGATTTTCGTCGAGGTAAGATTGGTTGCTTATGATATTTGACTTGTCTCGAGCGCTTCCTGCATTTTTTATACGTTCAACGAGAGAAGTTTGTTTCGATCGCTTGAATCGTTAATTTGTTTGCCGTTTTGTTCAATAGGAGTTGTTTCGATATTTTTAATTGACGAGTCGTTCCGAAAGATAAAGAGTTCATCCCGGAGTCATCTCGCGATGCGGCAATGGTTTGTGTATGGCTTGCGACCGGAAGTGTAGGCCAAGTATAAAGAGACTCTTAAAGATGGCCGCTAGATAGCAAGAACCGGTGGGGGAAGGGATGGCGCACGACGACGGTGAAATTGCTTTTCGGCGAGCTCGCTATCTGAATAGCGCTGAATATCTGAAAGAAGTGCGCTGTAAATCTCTGCTAGGAATTCACATGGTAGGAGGAGGGTGGCTATAGGTGCTCGAGATTTGTACGCGGAAGAGTAAGAAAGAACGAGAGAGAGAGAGAGAGAGAGAGAGAGAGTATAGGCTCTCGTGCCGTCTTGATTGGATTTTCGTGAGAATCCCTCCGTGGTGCAAGATTTTTTTTCTCCCAGCTCATTCTCGAGCTGCGGGCGTGGGTTTCGCTAGTCGATGCAGCCAAAAGTGGAATTTTGGCGCGCGCTAACCACCTCAAAGCACGTAAAATTGCTTCCGAACGCTCCACCTACGCGCTTTTTTCCCTCGCATAGCGTATTTTCGAAAACAAATTCTAATTAACTTGATGGAATCATCAGCCGGGTATTTTTTTTCCAACGAATTTTCCCGAGGAGAAAGGATCGGCGAGGGAAATGTGTTTCGCCGGTGTAACACGGGATTAAACGAGCACCGGAGAGAGAGAGAGCGAGAGGGATTGTTTTGGTTGCAACAGGGGACCGAATGAGACCCGGGCGGCCGTCTTTTGTCCGCGCGCAAAGAGGCTTACGGCGGAGTCGCGTTTTCAGTCCCTCGCCTCTCTCCCCCGGCCTCTCGTTACTAGCGAAATTCAGCTTCCACCCCACTTCGATCCGGTGCGCCCGAGAGTAGGCCGCCGGGGCGGCGATAAAGACGATCTCTGCCTCCGAGGTCGCGTTATCGTTGTTCCTCTCTCTCTCTCTCTCTCTCTCTCTCGCTCCCTCCCTTTCGCTTTTACTCAGCCTCCAGTGCGTTCGCCAGACTCGAGTAGAGTGCGCCTCGACGTCAGGCTCAAGACGCGAAATCCAGCGAGGGAAGTTACTCGGTTGCGATAATTCGCGCCAGCAATGTATATAGATGTGTAGATATATATGTATATAAAGTTCATAGACGGTAGGTTGTAATACACCTCTCGACACCCTTAATCTCTTTTTCGACGGCTAATTCCTCGTTATACGCGACGCGAGAGACGCGAAACGCTGTTCGTCAAATCGGCTCATTCCGTTCTTCCACCGTCGCTCTCTCCGAAGCACAAATTTCGGCTATGAAATATCCGCGTTTCTCGTTATTCCTCGTTTTCCATTACCGGCCTTCCACTTCCTGCCTACTTTTTTTTTTCTTTCATATTTTTTTTCTCATGTAACGTGTTCCCTCGTTACGGTATTATTTTTCTGCCGTGACGATCCCGAGTTGTACACGCATCGCAACCGTACGTTATCGATATTTCCGTGCTCGAGATTGAAAATTCATCGACGGGGGACGAGTGACGGCCGAGTCGCGTACGCGTCAAAATTGACGAGGCGGATCGAGTAAACGAATTTCCCACGTGTATGTCTTGCGTGAAATTTTTTTCTGTCTAACTGCAGAACGCAGTTCGGGGTAGATTGTTAAGAATAAAAAGTGGTGAAAGAGCTCCGCTTCGTACGTTTTAAAATTGATATGATTGGCACTCTCCGTCAAAACTCCTGACGCTTTAATTCGTGAGTAAATGTTCCGAATGTGAATTCATGCCAGTCTGTCAAATATTACGATTCGATATTAGATAGCAATAACGCTTAATAGTCACGTTACGAGATACAAAGTGACGTTTCATTTCGAACGACAAAGACAATATTAAAAAGTTGAATGTCTCTTATATTTTCCTTTAATTATCTCAACTAATTTAACCCATCGAACTATTAGTTTTCATTTGAAGTTGATCAAAAATATTCAATTTCAACCTAATACTATTTACTAATTTTAGAAAGTCAGTAACTAGCTCCTATACCTTATCGACTGTATCGAAAGCCAATAATTTCAATGCGAATAAATACGAATCGATAACTTTGAGGGCATTATTAATAAATTATCGAAAAGAGACGGTATCGAAGAACATCTTTTTATCGTCGTATTTCAGATTTGATTCGAACTCGAAACCCCTCAGTGGAAAACCAGAACCCGGATCGTTACCGGCTCTCTAGGTCTGAATCTCACGTATACATTCTCCTCGTGGCTTGTCAGCATTATCGAACGTCATTAGTGAGACTTTGGCGCGACAACATCATTCGGCGGAAGAGAGGAATGCCTTGGCGAAATCTGTTTACTGGCGTATTCGCGCTTCGGTACCGCAACGGGCCGTTTTTGAATTGCCGATGCGGGCCGAATTAGCCCGAGCACCCTCGAGCGCGCAATCGATTCGAAATGAAGCGCGGAGGAGAGGGTGATTGCGTTGCTTTCTCCCCTCTGCTCCTCTTATTCACCCTTACCGCATGGAACGGTCCATGCGAATCGGAATTAAGACTACTGCAGACGACTCGCGATTTCACACTCGGCTGTTTGCACAGCTCGCAACTCCCGGATAGGTAGAGGTATACCCGGTAAAATTGCTACGAGTTGCTTCAACTATAATTAGAATAATAATAAAGGTAAACATGTTTCGAAAACTTGAGTTTTCGAGAATTCGAATTTGCGAGACTCGAAGCAAACATTTCTCGCTATAGGTTCATTTTGTCAATTTATCAAGTGTCCTCGATTCGATATGAGGCTTTATCGCCAGGCGCAATTTTCGGCTCGAGCAAATTCCAAAATCATATATTTTGAAGTGAGGGAAATACGTTCCCACTAGGTTTAATTATCCCAATTACTCTACTGATCGGTCATTCAATTTCCGTCGTATTTGCAGTATATAACAATAGCCCTCGACGAAAAGTGCGTTTGTTACGAAACCAATCGAGCAACAACCGAAACGCGAGAATCCATTTGCCCCCGTCTCGTTTATTAATAGCCTATCAAATCGCTATATGATTCGTTTCCGCGGTCATAATTGTAATTCAACTCGACACTAGATCTGCCACTGGTATGCGTGGGCGGTCATTAAATTATCCACTTTGGCTTCTTTTTCATATTTCTTTTTGCCAGTGGAAGCCGGAAAAGGAGGGCAACGAGTGTCCATTCACGGAGTCGTCGAGTCCCTCTGAGCTAATTTTCTATGAATTTTTTACCTTCTCCTACACTTCTCCCGCCCAGCCCCTCTCTCGCTCTTTTTTTCGATTACTTTTTATACCCGTCGACGACTTTCCCGCGAGCTTTCCCTTTTCTCCGACGATGGTCTTTTCTTTTGGGTATTCTCTCGGATTATTTGTTTCGCGTCCTTCTCTCGCACTTCTCTATATATACAGGGCTCTCTCGCTCTCGTTCGTCGACACCAGAGAACCCGTCCCAAAACGGCAGCAAGAGAGCGCGCAAAACCGCAGCTTGTTGCCTCTTCGCTCTTTGCAAACTTGTTGAAGCCCACGCGTACTCTCATGCGCCACTCTCTCTCGTCTGACCCCTCGTTATACGTCTGCCACTCGTACGCGTACACTCTATATACGTATATACATGATTCGTTCCCTCTGGAGTGCCAGTTCTTATTCGTCTTCACGACCGAGCGTAAGAGGGAGAGATAGGAAGAGAGCGAGGGAGGAAGAGAGAGAGAGAGAGAGAGAGAGAGAGAGAGAGAGGTAGAGAGGTGAAGGGTGGCAAAACTCGTCCGGGACGCGTTGAAACTACGCGCGAGGTCACGTCTCTTCGCTAATTGCCACGAACAAACGACCTTTTACGCGTTTTACCCCTCACCTCGGCGAAGCTCGTTTACCACGTATACGGAATTCGTAAGACATAATTTTCCGCGGAGGATGAATTACGGCGCCGACTGACTTTTCGACTTATCCTTTTCTTCCTGCTTTACACCTAGTGAGTTTTAATTACGTAGGCTGTTACTGAAAGAGCGATACCATTTGTACAAGCGGAGGGAATTTCAGCGAAATACACGAAGCGTTTTCCTGTTTCACAACTAAAGATGTTTCTCGAAAACATCAACTCGGTTTCGGACTTTCAATCGGAAATTAAAAGTATTTTGAAATAGTCGAAAGTAGTAATTTAGATGAGTTCTATGACCGACTTGTGATAAATTTAGAGCGATTAGATTTTATCATAGAAGGATTTAGATGATTTGATTTTATCATTTGGTGGTATTACCGACACTTTTTTACCGACAGTTCGTTACTTTGTTACCGACAGCAGCACTACGGGGAGTTTGAGGTGAGCGTCGGTAGGGGACGAGAGAAATTGTTTACAATGACTACCCCTTATAGCATACACCTTTTCTATGTCCTACGAGTCCTTTTCTATAATCCTTCACCTTACTTAAAAGTTTAACAAATGGCTTTTTGTCATAAAACGAGAGACCAGAAGAGGGAAAATTTGTATACATTACTAACGCTTAAATAATTATTTATTTGTTGCAGAACAGCGTTTATATTTTAGGTACTTTAGGTAAAATGGATCCATTTGGACATTATTACAAAAAAAAATGAAAATAATTTAATTAATTAATGTTTAACTTATATAAGAATAAGAAAAAAATTATGTATTAACCCCTTTCGCTATTTGGACGTACCGTGTACCTTTTTTAAAATTTCTGCCCATACCGAGAAAGACGTACAGGGTATATCCAAAAAAAAAATTTGTTAATCGTTTATTTATACTTATTTTATTATTATAGTTATTAATAAAGGAAAAAAAAAATTTTTTTCTGAAAAATCTTGTGTGCGATGGACACATGTTTTTACTAAAATGCCGATGGCGCAAGGGTTTAATAAATTTCCTAATTATTCCATTAGGTTTAATTTAAACGTAACTTTAATATTAGAACTATCATCTTAAATTAATTTGATTGTTCTTTAACGTAAATCTGCTACTAGAAAAAAAAATACGGTATCTGTAGTGAAGGTTGTTTATTGTGTTTATAATTCGAAACGCAATAGTTACAGAGGAGGTAGTAGCTTCGAGTAGCTGTAAGTATTGAAGTGTTCAGGTAAAATTGTCAGCTCAAGAATGGGTCAGTAGGTTTAATCTAACGAGGGACAATTGTCCAAGCGACAGCTTCGACCGCATGGGGAGCTATTGGTCCTACAAGGTTACACAGTTATTCAGCGGCGATGTTCGAAGACAATGTATCTATGGAGGTAACTGAGCAAACCACTCTAATCGGATTCCGGAACTGCATTCGTCTTGCTGTCCCTTTACCTGAATTCGTACCGACAAATTCTAGATAAGTGAAATCTTTTAGTTTACTAAGTTACATATTTCTGTCGTCTTTTATACCGAGATGTTTATTGATTCCGGTTCGAATCTTCGAAAAAACAATATTTTGAGCTCAATTTCTCGATACGGATTTAAAAAAACTGTCAACAGAAATACACGCGAAGATAAAGATAGAAGATAGGGTAAGGAGATATTTGTCCTGCGCCACATGGGGTAGGTCAGTAGAAAGCAGGAAGGTAATTTAGAACTTGTAAATTAGAACTTGTCACTGTTTGTCAAAAGACTTGTAGGTAGACTATTACTTTAGGTGACTCCTCGCGCCTTTCGGGTAAATACAACGAAGGTCTCAAGAGATCAAATACTGAAAGTACCCTATAAGCAGTGCAAGAGAAAAATGACCATGGGTAATATCCGCTTCCTTAACGTCATTTTAGGAAAAACTAAGGGTGGGGGTGTCGTTGTTAGATAGTCATGGACTGCAGTAGTTGCAAGTACGAATCTTCACTCAGTTCTTAGCTTCGGTCGAGACAGGTTCTTTTTACAACCAGAGTTTTCAAAGTTGAAAATGGAGAATCGCCAGGAGAATAAACCGAAAAATCCTGAGGTGGGTAGTGAGAATAATCGTGAGGAACATCGTGAGGAGATCCATGAAGATAATCACGAAGAACATAGTGAGCAGAATCATGAAGAGCAACTTGCGGAGAATCTTGAGGAAAATCTTCAGAATAATAACGAAAATACTTGTGACGAGTGTGATGATGACACGCACGAGGAAGGTTATGAAGGAGATTATGAAGAAAGTAGTTATGATGGGGACAATGATCTCCCTCGACACGAGAGATACCCTGACGAGCGATTGGAGGACGCATATCTACTTCTTTATTTGAATCGAGCTCCCTTCGAAGAATTAATCGCGATGGCTGCATTTGAGCAGGAGAATCAGAGAAGAGAGTATGAATGAGAGCGACTTCAGTTATTACATCATCAACACCAGTAACACTTACGACTTCGATGATTACGGCAAGTACAACCATATCCACGAATTCCACAACGCAGCTGTCTCAAAATCAAGTGAGACCATCACCCTCTAAGAGTAAGGTAACGAATGAAGAACAACTTTTCAATCAAACCAGGCCCACTCCAGAAAATCAAGAGAATAAGAATGAGAGCGACTTCAGTTATTACGTCATCAACACCAGTAACACTGACGATTTCGACGATTACGATGAGTACAACCATATCCACGAATTTAACGACGCAACTGTATCAAAATCAAGTGAGACTATCACCCTCTAAGAGTAAGGAAACGAAGGAAAAACAACTTTTCAATAAAACCAAGCCGACCACAGAAGATCAACACACTGCAGCTCCCGTACAGGAAAAACAATATCTATCAATATCCAACAACCAATATCCATCTACCATCTTTATTTCGTTATTATGTTAAAGGACTGTAACTAAACGATTAAACGTTATTGTTATATACTTTGCATAACTATTGTAGTTTAAATAAATTATTATTAATAATTTTGTGGAAATTATTTTACGAAATTACATATCCCAAAATGAGCCTAATTTTAACTACGATATCGGATATACCACTTTTTTATCCTCTTATTATAATTTCGGAAATTTACAACTCAGTCGAAATTTTTACTCCTACGCAACATAAAGTTAAACTTGATATCTTATGAATAACCTACCTTGCATTGATCATTGTGAGTAACATAAGTTGTAAATTCAATCAAGGGTGTAGCCAAGGGCGGGCAGGGAGGGGCGCTTGCCCTTCCCCCCAATCTTACTTAAAATTGTTATGTCAACGACAAATAATATGTAAAAATCGCTTTTTCGATTATTTGCTCCCCTCTGATCGAAATTCTGGCTACGCCCTTGAATTCAATCATTAACCCCTTAATCTACAACTACTCTACTATTAGATACTCTACTATTATTCATTTCTTCGAGTATTCCATTGAGACAATATGTGTAGAATGTTAAAAATGAAACTTTTGAAAATTGTACTATTTGGTACGACACCCACAAAAAATTAAAAAATTAATAAAATTGAAAAAAAAGTTTAAGTCATCTGGCCTGTGGTTTCTGGATTGTCCTCGATGCATAGACCTCAATAAAATGCGACTAATTAAAGAGGATACTAAGATTCCGGAAAACTTTCATGCTGGTCTCCGCGAACCTGGGTACTAGAGGTATCATATAGTAACATTGCCCAATGTTAATCCCTTAACCTACAACGAGCACAGCCCGTGTACGATGATCAGGCCAAACGTAAATATTACGTTTCTGGCCAAAATTCTCGAGTGTGAACCGTAGGTTAAGGGGTTAATTGTTAGAATACTGTAATTTATTTGTAATTTATTACAAACTTTAATGAAAAGGACTGTAATTTATTACAGTCGAATTATAATTTATTCATGCACGGTTTTGTTTCCATAATCAGAAATTTGGTATTGTTAAGTTTTACAACTTCTTCTAATTTTGGAGAGAAGTACCAAACCAGTTATCGACTTCCTGTAAAGAATTATCTGGTGGCGCCATTTCTTGTCCAGTGGTAGGTACAGCACACTTTTACCAATCGCCATATGCAAGTCCAGAACACTCTCTACAAGCTGATCGTCGAGATGGCGCCATCGATAACATCCTTTCTGTCGATGAAATTCAAACACGAGAAAACATTAATTCCCTCGTGACGAACAATTTCTTCTAAACAATTAATCATTTTCACTTTTTTCGCATTCGGCAATGTTCTTGAAAAACTGATTAGACAAACGGGAATGTCAAACCTTTATATAAAAAATCAACATACATACATCTCCTCTACCTACCGAATCAGAATTATTATCGTACGTGAACGAGAAACGTTCATACAACAAAGAGAAATCAAACACGTGAATTCCTCACGTCTGATAGCTCTTGGAATGTAATAATTGACATCTCGGAATGAATTTTCGAGACATCCAACCGCGCGATTAATATTCCCGCGTTGTGTCAAAGTCACAAGTACTTCGTTAGAAGTCGATATGTCTATTCGTCACAATGAGACGATCGCCGACAAATGTTACAAACCACGACGCACACTTTCCCTCTCTTTCTCTTTTTCGTGTATTACATCAGTCCTCGGGTATATATCGATTTATTTATTCGATTGGAGTTCCTCGGATGGAGAGAGAGGGAGAGAGAGAGATAGGAATCGAATGGGCCATCGGCGAATTAGACAAAGGGTCCCCATCGGTTTTCGGCATTTGCGGCTGTCGCCGCGCGATCGTTCAACTCTCGTACGCTCGCGCGGTCGTAACGAATTCCTGCGAGTCCTCTCGCTCTTTCATATCGCGCGCGCGAGCGCGCTTAGGAAGCGCGACTTCAAAGGGACGCCGCGTACACGCGTGCATAACCTATCGATGAGGTACCAGTCTTTCTCGCGTAGTATATCGGTTTTTGACAGCGCGCGCTCGCGCGATTAGTATTCGCGCAGTTTCTTGCTCGTAAGTGCCGCGTTATTGTTAATAAAATTGTTATTACTAGACACGAGCGTGAATATTAAAATTCCCTCCCTTATTCTCCTTTCCTCGAATTTCCACCGTTTCCGTTTGGCGAATTTTCGATACCGCGATCTTCTCCGAATCGAGCTGCTATATCCTTTTTTTACTCGATTGGCGAATAATCTTTTAATTATCTCGTCATCTCGCAGATAGAATAAATCAGCGCTTCTTGCTCCGGTATTATGATAGACTAGCTCGACCCGACGATGGATTTTCCATAAATCCTCCCCCGCGCCGATGGATCGATATAATTGGACGCGAGACACACCGCGCGGTGGAACGACAAATACAAAAGAATCGAGCCGATCTGAATGGCAGCGAGAGATTCATCTTCATAAATCTATTAAATTAATTTTGCTGAGTTCGATACACCGAGAGAGCGAGAGGAGAGGGGAGAGAGGGAGGGAGATAGCGGCTAATTTAAATTCTTATTCGGCGAGCTTTGGAATCGCGCTGCTGTCGATGGTGCTCTCATCTCGCGAGCGAAGAAGAAAGTCGAAGGTGGGGGTTGATTGGAGTTTTCAGGTGGGGGATGAGGGGAAACGTGGTGGGGGGGGGGGCTAACAGACGCCGGCACCGCGAGGTATTTCTGATCGAATTCCGCGTGGGTCCGGTTCGCCGTTCGGCTTCGCAACGGGTAAGAATTCGAGCTGCGCGCGTTCCACGGGGGGCAAAATAAGCATTAGGGGAAAAATCTCGATGACAAAAAGTTAAGGAGCTGGATGAGTAAGAGCCGGCGCTTAGTTGTTCTCTTCCATTCGCGGGGAGCTAATCAGTTCACGGCAGGATCGATGTCCACCCGGAATAGCTTTGTTTCTTCGCTCCGGCTCCCTCCCTTCGCTTTTTTATTCGCGTATTCTTACAGAATGTATACATATACGAATGCGAGAACGTCGCTCGCGTGATTTATGTTACCGAACTCGTCGTTATTTTTATCAATTAATTGTTTCAATCAATTATTGTAACTTTAAAATTAATAATAAATTTCAATGAATAATTTGACGAACAATTAACGGATAAAAATTCCATGAATTTCAAATATGTATAAACAGTTAATTTCGGTACACAATTGTCAAGATTAATAATTTCTTATCGGCATTAATTCAGTATCGACCAGTTCGAGTCGTATTTACAGTCACGTGCGTTTCGCTAACAAAACAGTTCGCTCAGAAGCCCAACATATTCAACTGTGTGGGGTAAGGTAATCGGAGCATCGGCATGGAAATTCGTCGATGTTCGTATCGAGAACAGGCATCCGTGGTTCGATGATGATAAAATTAATGATGGCGCGATCTTTGTGTATATCGACACTCGTTCTTTCGTGAGGGGTGGTTGACGAGCGCAGAAGGAGAAGGATAGTGGGGGGTCGGCCTCCTTTGTTCTCTCCCTTAACTATTGTATTCCCGTTTATAAGGACGATTTTGCATATGCTAATGCGCATCGTGCATCAACGCGAATCGTCAGTGTATACCAAGGGGATTCGGTGCGCGAAATGAACATAAAACATATCGCGACACACGCGCCTTGTATTCCTCGAACGCGCGTCGATAACTCGCCATTTGTCACGATTTCAATAAGATTTTAACGAACTCGGTCATATTTCTTATTTACGATTGTTGTCTCGACGTTCCCAGATCGCGCCATGAAGAGTAGTTTCGGACCTAACGCTGAATATGTTGTTAAAATTATTTCTTCAATTTGGTAAAATTGAAAACTGGTTACGAGTCGCGTTGAGAAATTCCAATGTTCGTTTGTTTCGAAAATTCTTCGTTTTTGCTGAGGCACGATTAGGGACGTTTCATCGTCTCGGTTACGAGGCCGAAGGCCCATCGCGTGCGGGCTAATGAGAGTAATCACTTAATAAAGGCGGCCCCGGTGATCGCGTGCGCGAGCATAACCGAGAATCAATATTTGATTTCGGAGTTTCTTCGTTATCCCTCGACTCTTCGTTCTCTCCTATCTCTCGTTCTCTCCTTCTTCCTCCTGAATTGCGATCCAGATGGCCTCGCGCGCAAAACCGGTACGCTCGGCCCTCGCCCACGCAATTATACGCGCATTAGCGAATAGGTGTTTTCCAATTCCCGTAATAGCCAATTACCAATTTACGCATTTCCATAAACATAGTTCCTCGCGAGCCGCGGAGTCCCGAATGAGCCGAAACCAAACGGATTTCACGCCCGCCGAATTATCGCCGTAATTATCTCCCTCGGCTCGATTCTCACGCCGAATTACGAGCGAGCGCGTTTGCCTTCGTTCGAGAGAAAAAAGCCCGTCGACGGGGTCGTACGTTTCCGTAACGAACGATATATATTAAACGCAATTAAAATTTAATTAAAAATCTCTCTACCCCTTTTTTATTTTCCCTGGTTCGTCGAAGCCCGAATCGGGATTCTACGAGGAATCTCGCGTTTTTATTCTCACCCCATTCGTATCGGTACGGTTCCCACATGGTGAAATTAGCATTGCGCCGTCATCAGTCACCCGGCTTTTGACGCGCCGAAAATAAATAGTCGGCGCCCGCGCGCGCGTTCCGTTTCTTTCGCTCCTCGCTGGGATCCTTCGACATATCGTAACAATAATAACGCTTACGGGAAAAAATTCTGGAAGGGGTAAAGTGTAGCCGAAAAAGCAGAGCGAAGATTATCGCGTGAAAACGCGAATTTTCCACACACGATCGACCAAACTCATCCATCAAGCGAATCTTGGGGGTTGGGAAGAGAGAGAGAGAGAGAGGGAGACTCGAGTGTCGCGAATTTTCGAATAATCGACGTCCGAGAGTCATTTGTCATCGCCCGGGGTAAAAATCATCTTCCGAAACCGTTTTTCTGTTAATTTTTTTAAACCTCGACCGATATTTCCTCCTATCTCGATCATGATTTTACAATTTTTTACCGTATTTTTTTAGATCTCAATCGACGGTTTGGAGAAAAAAATTGACCGATGAAACGATGCGAGAATTCCTCCTTTGTATGCTTTGAGCACGTTGAACTTTACGGACGTAAGGTGTGAGAGATGAGAATTTACAATAGTTCTCGGGTGAATATGAACTTCCATCCGTGAAACCTGTCGCACCGGGTTATATTTACGAATTGTGAGAGCAGAATCGAAGCTTATTCGATATTCCAAATTTCCAACCGTTGAAAAATCAACGTCAGACGCGGAAGGACTCCCCGCGACTGCGAATCGCGAAACCCGTTTCCCCCCAAAATAGCGAAACATTCCCCGCGGCGGTTTATAACCCCGTTACGATCCTAATCTGCGCTCTCTCGCGGCAATAGTAGAGAGGAGAAAAATAAAACAGCCGTGAACTCGAAAGGGTTACGTAGACAGAAAGCCCGTGAAAAAACGGGAAAACGGGTAGGGGGTCCAGGTGAAAATGAAATTTTTCAGTCAGCCGGTCCGTACGAAATTCTAATTTGACGTTGAAAACTGACGTCATGAAGGGTAAAAGGGTAAGTTCCTTTTTTTACACTTGGCTCCTTCTCTCTCTCCCGTTCGATCCCCCCATGGGAAAAGAACTTTTTCGTATTGTGTATATATACATATATACGTAACCCGTACACGGCTTGCGAAAGGGTGAGGAGACCGCTTCCGCGAGTAGACCGGGTCGAAATTGTAGAAAATAATAAACCAGGGTGAATCTTATTCAAATAGAGACAAGATTCGGGATTTAACCCCGAGAGAGCGAGAGACCCGTTGCGAGTTCCGCGTATACCTGAGTCATGGGAAAAAAAAGAACTTTCTGCTTTCCGGTAAGGAAACTCTTATGACGTATTAGGGCTTTTTTTCTATCGGCGATATTGAATGACCGATAGAAAGGTTCGGAGTGGGGATATTGGTATTCGTTTAAATGACAAGTTCCGAACAGCTGACTCAATCTTCCAAAAAAATTAATAATGTTTTATCTTATACTTCCTATTTTGCAACCATGAAATTTTCAAACTATGCATCTGTCAAGAAAACAAATATTGAATATAATTGTACAATTTTATAAAAGCTATAAAATCACGATTATATTAAATTTTACGCACACTGAGTTTGAAAATATTGAGCATTATGAAAAACAAAATTTTTAATAAAAAAAAAAGCGATTATAATTTACACGATAATGAATTGTCGGAAAAAAATATACTGGGCATAAAAGTATTCGGGGGATCGAAAAAGGAAGGGACCATTCTGAAAGGAGGGAAAACCCTTTTGCCGCTTCTGGTGCGATGCACGTACGCGGTCCGGGTGTATAATCGGGCGCGCGCGAGAGAAAGAAGTGAATTGCGCAAGATGACATCTCGGGGGTTTTTCACCGTCCTTCCTTCTCTTTTTTTTCCGGCCCGATGAACGGAGGACACGACCCCGCAGGTTGCCAACGCCAGCTGTGTTTTCTCAAGAGATTTCGGATTTCTGGACGATCTCTGGACTTTCACGATTTTTTTTTCTTTTTTGAGTCCATTGAGATGGTTTTTTCTGTCACCAGTACTCGCGTGGCAAAAGGATTTATGCCGATCTCGATTAAAAGTCTCGCGTTCTTTGATACTCTCGCTTGTATCGAAATCGAGATTACATTGTGAAGCGGAAAGACGAACTATGTAATATAATATTACTCTCGCAACAGCGTACTGCTTCTATGCTTTATATAATCGTACCGAGCGACAACTAATTTATATTTGTATCTTTAACGCCAATCGGAATATCGAAAAGAATTCATTAAATTTCTATTCAAGGAGGTAGCAAACAGAGTTTCACTTTTTAATTTCAACTCCGATGTGGCGAATCGTTATGTGAAAATTTCGAAGTAGCGATACCCTTTGTAAAAGCCAGACAGACTGTTCTCTAGGAAATTGGATCAAGTTTGACGCTAGATCGCGATACTGTCGGGTATGGGTCGACGCGAGATCTCGTTCCAGCGTTGACAACGAGTCTTGGCGTGGCCTGTCGGTGTCGGTTTCGTATACGTACATCCAACACTCGAGACGACATCGCTCAACAGAAAAAGAGAGTAAAAATGTTTGTTTAGAATTCTAAACTAGATGAGTTTGTGATCGTGAGTTTGTTTACACGTCGCTTTAAGTAAACTGAGAAATAATTTAAAATTCGATTTCAGCTATTTTTCCCAATATTTGTATAAAGAATCCTATTCAGTTTTTACATTTGTTTGTAAAAAAGTTCTCGAATGAGTAGGAAAAAACGTAATCGAGTCTTATTTCACATTTTTGTCGAATATCAAAAAGCCGGAATCTCGAGGATTCCGATATCGTTCTTACATAAGAGACTTGGCTTATCTTCTTTTTTTTTCACATCTTTCACGATGTTACACCTTTCGTTCTCATTGTGTCCCTAACTCCTATGGGTTTTACCCCCATCCCTTGCATCCCTTCTTCTCACATACGTACGTTCTCTGGCTACCTGCGCCACTGTTTTCGCTTCTCGGGTTACTAAAGACGCGGAAATCCAGAAATCGACGTCGTTTTCCGTAACCCTCTTCGTTTTGGGGTCCTTGGAGAAACTAGGAAATCCACCCCTTATCTTCGCCGGGGTCTTTAACCCCTTTTTCTCACTACCATCAGCTGCCGGTACATACGCAACAGCTGGTGCGTCCCTGAAAAATCATTAAACTTTTTTTTTCATCGCGGTATATCGCATCCAACGCGATATCATTATTCTAAACCCATCGATTTCGTCAAAAATTCAAAATAACTACTCGAGAATTTTTTCTCTATCCTCAGTTGGAATGCACTCATTGGACTTATAAATTGTTATTCCTTCCTCAATTTTAGCTGACTCACGTGAATTTTTGATTGGGGAATGAGGACTTTTAGAAAAAATATTTGGATTATACGATTACAAAATCGGAGGCTACGGATGAAAACGAGACGATTCACGGGGCCGTACGATGAGAGACTTCACAAGGCGTGATCTGCCGCGTGGAACGTGACTTGGGTGAAATTTTTGAGATCCGAGTGGCGCGCGAGTAGAGCGAAGACTCGCGACAAAAAGAAAGTCCTGTTTCGGTGATCGCGGATCGGCTTAGGCGCCCCCTCGCTTTTTTTCTCTCTTCCTCTATGAGGATGGTGTACGTACGAAAAGACACCTTTTCCGTTGAATAGAAGAGTCACTGTAAAAATAAGTCTCGGATGTGTCGGTGGCGAATGGTCACCTTACGCGTAAAACGGTTTTCTTTAACACGGCCTTTCGTCGCTCTTCGCGTCTTTTTTTTATATCCTATCGAAATAATTCTGAGCAGAAAGAAGCTTTGTTCGTCGAGCGTGAGACTTTAGAAAAAACAGATCGGACTCGAAATCAGATAAAAATTTTGGACTTTGAAATTCGAATCTAGGTTTTCTTTCCTGTGATGCAATAACTCGCAAATATTTCTTCGCGATAATTGAATTAGCAGTCGCGGAATCGTGTATTACGAGCGTTGAGTCGCATGAATGAAAATTGAATACCCCTTTTTATTCGCGCGTGCTGGCTCAATGAGACCGCGAGTAGCTGAATTCCATCTCTCTTGCCGCGTGCTCGGTTATCGTGAGGAATTTATTATGACGCCCAATGCACTCGAGACATTTCGCCGGTTCGTTGCACCCCTTGCTCTCCCTCTAACCGAATGTCCCTCTCGCTCTCTCGATCTCTGCTAACCTTCCTACCGTTCCGATCGTAAGTGGAAAAAAGCCGAGCGTTTAGAGAGTTGTATCTCGCGCCGCAGCGGCCACTCGAACTCGAGATATTCGCTATCGAACATTGGCGTGGGCAGAAATAGTACGAAACCCCTAAAATTTCTCATACTTGTTTGTAAAACGAGTTTAATTTCAAAGCAGAAACAGATCTCGGAAAATTAATTTCCTCCGTGAAGATAATATCCTAATTAGCTATAATAAAGTCGTATCTATTTAAATTTCACATCAATCATTACACTTAAGACGATTTATTTTAAAACCAACACTTCCCTTTTTTCGAATACCCGATAGTATTGGAAAAGCCTTTAGAACCGAGCGTGAGTTATCGTCGTCCACCAGAACAGTCTCTCTCGGCCTTCACGATTTCTCAGAGCGGTATAACACGAAATGAGATAGCGAGACTTGAGAAACAGCAGGCGCTGTAATACAGAAAGAGACGATGAAATCTTTCCGCCCACTTCGCGCATCGAAGATCGACCAAAGAAACTCGCACATGGCCCCCTCCGGTGAACTTTATCAGCCGAACGCTTCGTAATTTTAGATTCCCGAATACGCCGATTCTGTTGCGGGACATTGAACTCGAGGGTTCTCGCTTTTTTGCGCAGTGTCAATCCCTACGACTTTCACATCGTCTCTCGGCGTATAATGCTCCATTTGTGCGCTTCGTGTTACCATTTAAATCAAAGGAAAAAATGTTGAAATTTATACCAATTTCTTGACGATTCTCACACGAACGAATTGTTTATTATTAGAATCGTGGGAGTAGCGAAAGATTGGAATTTTTTTCAAAAAACTGAAAAAAATTCCCCTCCGAAAGTTTTGAGAGGGGATCCCCCATCCGTTCGGTAGTATATTTTCCAGGATCATGTACTTCTATTTTGGATTCGTATAATCGAACGATTTTCGAGTTTGTGGTATCCCGGGAAGTGACTTACACAACCTTTCGTAACGCTACAATGGTGAACGAGTCTAATAAAACAAAAATAATGGATAGAGTGGCTGATAAGGAACGACGTATCAATTAGATTTTCGGAAAACACTCTGACTACGTAATGAACTATGAAGCCTATTGTTTTTCCACGAGTGTAGGTAGGCCACTTCTATAACGTCGTTATCGATAACGATCTATCGAATCGATTTAAAATAGTAAAGTACGTTTCCACTCGAAGCCCGCGACGACGATTCCGATACACGATAACGCTAAACAATGTTTTGATGTGCCTACGATCGACGAATCAGCAGGTGATACCTCTCGCGTTTTTTTTTCTCGTTTTTGACGAATCAAGAAGTAGAGGGGGATAGGTAGAACATCGTCATCGCGACGCTCTACAGGGGTCCGCTGTCCGTAAGAATCGATTAATCATTTCCCGCCTTTATTTAATATCGTTACCTGATCGTTCGATTACATTTTTTTCCACTTGGCTCTTTCCGCGCGTAGCCACTCGAGAACTCTCCTGCTTTTTTCGAAAATTTCCCGACTTTTCTGAGCCTCACCCTCGCGCGCGAAGGGGTACTCTACCATATCATCGATCAGATTCGATGAAAGAGTTTTTCGCAGCGACGAACCGTTGAAAATTCTTAATGATCGAGCGCCATGAGAAAGTTTCTTAATCGTTTTTTACGCGACTGGGAGAACGCAGAGAGAAAGAGAGAGAGAGAGAGAGAGAGAGAGAGAGAAGTAGATTACGACAGACAGATGCGTGTCTTCGAATCTGTGAAAGAAAAAAAAATACAATACTTCGATAACCGTTTACAAATATCACACCTCAGATAACTCGACGAAACGATCAAAACAATTCTTCCGTATTTATTGAGAATTTGTTTGTATCGTCGGAAGAAGGAAAAAGTTAGCGAAAACAAAAGAGAAAATATTTGGTCGTAATACATATATCAAAAGAGTTTGGGTGGTATTATCAGTTTTCCGAAAGTAAAATATTTGGATTCGGCGAGAGCATGTGCGTGCCTTCTGGGTTAAAAACCGTTCGAGGTTTTCGTGATTAGTTCCCGTTTCGGGATACCGCTGTTCCATCGGGAACTCGGCGAGTTCGTTGGGGGAGCCGTCAGCGTTGACGGCACCTGATGATATCCCCTCGGATATATATTCTTCTGTCCCGTTATCCACCCTAAATACACAGGCTTCTCTCCGTCTGGGAAAATCGGCGCTCCCGTTGTTTTTTATCGTTTCCGGAAGCTTCAACCCCTTTCCCTCTTTCCTCTTTTTTGTTCTACCACTTTTTTTTCTCCCTTGTTTCACCAGGTTTTTAATTTTTTTCTCCTTTCTTTCCAAAGACTAGTCGGGTTTCACGACCTACATTCCCCGTGGGAACACGCTAACGAGGGATTCCAGGCGCGTGCTATATTTAAATATCTCTCGAGGGATCGAGGAAGGTGACTTGCCTGTCAAGAAACCAGAACGAGAAATTCGAGAGATTCATGGTGAAACGTTTCGTTTTTGAAGAACTGTTGGAGATGATTAACCCTTTATAGTAGAATCTGCTTTTCATTATACCATTTTCGAAAATCATCTCCATATGCGTTGTTGTTATCCGTCTGACGATATTCATGCTATTCGTATTGGTGTTATCGGAAATAATACAAATTTTAACGAATAAAAAACCAAAATGCATTATACTCTTTTTTCACATCAGGGAACAAATTTTTTCCCTCAAAGTACTTCCTCGCTATACACACACATTAAAAGATTAACAGTACAAGCAATTTAATTCCGCGATTAGAATTGCATTGAACTCACAGCGGAGCGAATGGATATGATGAATTATTAATCCCCTACCTAGTGCGAATAAGTAAATTTGAAGTTATCATGAGGAATGTAAGACATTATATGGCAGATTCCATTCTCGATTCGTCGCGATAGAGATCTTGCGCGAGAAAAAGCCAGATTCTAATCGTACGATTCGTTTCTCATTGAAGCGGTAATACGAAAGAGATAGAAAAAGCGAAGAATTACAAAATCACAAAATCACTGTTTCAGATAACAGACGGCTTACGAGGTATTTCGCGCGTTACCGGCCGATCTTTGCGATTAGAGAAAGCGTCCCGATGATAAGATAAATTGTCGAAAAAAAATCGACGAGAAGAAAAAAACCGAATCATGTAAAAATCTTAGAAACCCGATATTCCGTCGCACCGAGCACCTCGGCCTTCGATCCGTCCAATAATTTCGTACGCAATAATAAGTTTTGCGCAATGCGAGTAACAGTTCCGCGTTGTTCGATTTTTGTCAGCGTTGATAAATAAACAACGCGAGCGAACGTGACCGAAAAGCTTTAGCCTTTCGAAGAATTCGATTGATAATCGATCGCGGAACTATTTCCCCCAGGAAGTGTTAAATTGAACGCGGTTGTGATGGTTTTTGGAATTTCTCGAGTGTTGTGATAAAGTCTTAAAAGTTTCGAAAGCAATGAACGTGAATTTTCCAATGTTTCGTGAAATTGTGAAAATTCTACGGTCAGTTATTGGAACTAGAATATCAACTATAAAGTGGAAATATATGGAAAATTTCGAACATTTTTTCACAGTTTTATGATAAAAATAAAAAATTCAGTGTCGATCGAATCTCTCGGACGATTGTTTTCACAGGATTTTTTTTACTCGCCGAAGAAAGCGCCAGCTGCACCCTTTGAAAAGGTAAAAAGGAGTACGAATGGAATACGATCCGAGGTTGTTTCTTCTTTATTTTCTGTGCGCGAATCGCGAAATCTCAAGCCCCATAGATCCTCCCGCGGCCAACTTCCTCCCCCTCTTAAAAAATCGATCTCGATCGTGTTCCATCTGCCACGATCGTCGGCTCCTCGATTATTATTAAGCCTCTAACATTCACCGACGAATTTCGCCAATCGGATATTTTTCGCTCGGCTCGCGTTTATTCAAATCCCATCCGCGAATGCACCTCGATAAAAAAAATATTCAACAAAAGTCCGATGCAGTAAACCGTATTTTTAGAACGACAATAAATCGATAAAAAATTGATAAAAAGTTATTTCTCATCAACCGATCAGCTGTTTATCGTCCACGGGTTATTTGCGATTTCGAAATCTCGGCGTTTCGGGATCTCGGAAATTTTGCGGACGACCCTTCCACGCCACCGGAGAAACCGCAGGCGTATAAATTTCTCGTAATTATTCCGAGCAACAACGTTGCAAGAGGTCGAAACTGGGGTGTATTATTTTCACGCGAAGCGTGCATTTACGAATGCAATTTCGCGATCGATGGAAGGTTGATCAACACTGAGGTTTCGCGATACACCGGACTCGGGGGGCCCTACTACGATAATTACACGGTGCGAGGAAGAGAGAAAGAAGAGCAAGATCGAGAACATATGTTCGATCGGCTGGGTTTTGAATTATTTGAAAAGAGACAGAGATCCGGTATAAACGCGGCATTACCGTATCGCGATTCCCTTTCCAGTCCGGGCCTCGTCGGGCCCCGAGAATTTGCCTTTCGACTTGCCGTCCGTCCTTCCCTCCCCTCCCATCCATTCCCTCTTTCTTTCTCTCCTTCTTCTTCGACTGCCTCGCACACAGCTACCCTCGTGATATATATTTTTTCCTATTTACTTCTTTTCTCGATAATTCATTACGTTAAAATTTTTACGAATATTTGTTCATTAAGGATGCTTAAAGGAATACAAAATTAAACATCAATCGATAATTGCTATGATTTCTTCGAATTTATTTAAATATTTTTTATATCGAAAATGCGTGCGCAAACTAAAACATCTTGAAAATTAACGACAAATGAGTAAACTCTTGAAGCAACTTTGAGTCATAATTCTCGCACACGAGTGTATAATTTCAAAGGTTACTCGCGAGGAGCGAAACGCACACGGAGCGTATACGGATAGCGAAAAGACAATCGGGAAACGAATACGAGATTCGCGAGAGGAAGAGGAAGAGAGAGAGAGAGAGAGAGAGAGAGAGAGAGAGAGAGCAAAAGCGGAACGAAGGGTGAAACGGAATTACCATTGTGAAACGGCAGGTAGGCCATGAGAACGACCAGCGAATGGGGGGAGAGTTCGGGAAGGGATGGACAATCCCAAGGGGGGGGGGGAGAGATCGCGAACAAATGACTGTGTTTAAACTTGAACGTGACAAAATTTAAAAATCCCGCCGGAGAGCATAAAGGTCTCACATCCTCTCCTCTGCTTATTTTGTCTCTCTCTCCTCTCTCCTTCCATCTCGCTCTCTCACGCTCGACACTTTTGCGATCCCGATTGTTTTGCTCTCGTTTACGCGAAATTGTCTGTAATTGCGGCTCGCGGGGGCGTATATACATGTGGTCTCTCCGGAGTTTCGTCAAAATGTCCAGACAACGTTTATATCTCCCCGCACGCCCTTTTTTTTCTTCTTCTCGCATCCTTCATTATATCCCCCCCCCCCTCCCACCCTTTCTCCCTTTTCTCGTTCTATCGCCACTTCCGAATTTTGATCTGCGAATTCGATTCGCCCGAAGTCAGAGCCCGGAATTTTTTTCTCCTTTTCTTTCAATTCAGCGGATTCCCCGTCCCCGTATCATTAGCCGCTCGGGGATTCGATTACGTGAGAGAGAAAGATAGAGTAAGCGCGATTTCCGATTCGCATTAGGCCAAGCGAAATTGCCGGGTGTCCTCGCGGATAATGCTCCCCGCTTTTCGAATTGGACTGATTGCCCCGTACGAGATGAATAAAAACAGCGAGAAAACGAAGAAAAGCGATGTAAACTGTCGTGGAGCGGAAAACAGTGGGAAAAATTTCTTGCTCGGGCGCAAAAACACGGGGATTCGTGCAAGCGGTTTTCTCGGTACGGTTTATAGATCAATCTTTACAAGGATACCTGGCTTGGATTGAGACCTACGAGCCACCGGGGATAGATCGATAAATATCGGAGCTATGAATAATGCGCATACGGTAAGGGAGCGATACGGAATTACTCGATCCACCACGACAATATTGTCTCACGAATCTGAGACACCGATCGCGCATCCGGTACGAGCCCACCGAAAAAATCTAACAAAACCTGCTCCGGGATATTTATCTCTCGGGAAACTATACAGCGTTTAAAAATCTCAATTCCGAAACGAAATTTGTCGAGATTTCTCTCTCTCTCTCTCTCTCTCTCTCTCTCTCTCTCTCTCTCTTCGTTATCCACCCTCCGCGAGGAACGAAATTGTAGGGAAAAGCGAAGAAAAAATTTGGTCGCTCGGTCAAGCACCCCGTGCCTTACACGTTCACGCTTATTTACACGCTTATCGCGTTCGTGTGCACAATACAAACACAGTGTGTACGAGAGCTCGCCTCCCTATGACTCTGGGCTTTCGGTGCTCGGCTTCAATGGTGCTCTATCTGGCCGGCCTGATCTCTCGCGCGGAATGATTTTCGAAATATGATTAATTGCCCCGTTGTGGCATTTCTTACCGTTCTGTGAGCCTCCTACATATATAGATATATATATATGCCCTCCTATACATATACAGTGTTATACGCTATCGGGGCGCTTCGAATCCCACCCGCCCGATATTTTCTGCTGGGTAACGCTTACGTGTCGTGCACGATTCGAGAAAACGAATTTCTACTTTCGACCGGTATACACTCTGCGTTGAGTAAGAGAGAGAGAGAGAGAGAGAGAGAGAGAGAGAGAGAGAGAGAGAGAGAGAGAGAAGGAGAGCGAGACGGAGAAAAAACGAGGAAGAAAAAAGAAACGAGCGAGTCGAGCGTACCGTGAAATTTTATTGCTAATGAGGACGTCGACGGGGCGATACTTAGATCGCGAGTACACGCACCGGTGGGATTTGAGCAACAATAATACCGCGCGTTGATTGGACAACACCGCTGTGCATCTTGCGCGCAGGTGCGTAAGCGTACAGTGGCGAGAATTAAAATACGCGCGAGAGGAGCGTCGATTGGCTCGAGTTTTGCATAATAGTATGTCACTGCTTGAAACGAATTGCGCATCTGCCTGAATATTTCTTCGTTGTACTAATGCGCTCCGATTTAGACGGATATAGAAAAAAATTCGCTCCGACAATCCGATATTTAATCATCCTCGTACTCTTCTCCTTTTTTGCTCGTATGGGAAATGAGGGAAATATAATTCACAGATTTTTTCATCTCGCGTCGCGATATCGAAGAAAGGTTTCGGCCGATAAGGAGGGTAAGAGGGGAGAGCGGGTAGTGGAGGGGTCGCGAAACGAAAGAGAACGGAAGAGAACTAAAGAGAGCGAAAGAGAAGAGATACCGACCTACCTGATGTATTAGTTTAAACGCGCATACAACCGAAGCACGCGCTCGCGCGATCATTACAATGCGTCGTGAGCGAAAAGAACGAGAAGAAGGTGGAGAGAAGATAGGAGCCCCGAGAGAGTTCAAGATATCTCGAATCGGAGCGCGTTCGATTCATTTAAGAGATAAGATCTTTCGCTCGAAATATGAATATTATATTATAAGCGCAGTCAGTACTGGTTTTCTGTTCCTCCCCCACCCCACCCCCGGCTCGGTTCCTTTTTCTTATTCCTCTTCTTCTCGACTCCCCCTACACGAACAGTCCCAGAACCGTCCGTCCGTCTGTGCGGTTTCTTTTCGACTCTTTCGCCCGACTCACGTTCTCTTCTTTCCGCCGTTTTCTTTCTTTTTCTCCTTTTCGCGTCTTTTTCGTTCCACCTCTTTTTTCTCCCTCTCTCCGAGCGCGCTTCTTTCTCCATTAGAAAAAATATCGTACCGCGTAAGGTATATCTTCGCAAGACGGATGAATGATATTCGAAATTATTCGCGGACTCGAGCGAACAGTTTTAATTTATTTTCGTAATTGGATATTACTAGCTATATTTTGTGGTATTGGGTGTCGTCGGTTTGTAATTCGAGAAGTCGTCCGCGTCGTTGCTCATTTTTCATCACACCTTGTTTCTTCTTTCTCGATTTTCCAATTTCGTCGAATCCCTCCGCCTCGTACGTCGTTAATTAAGTTTTATAATCGGGGGCCGATCGAGTTGCCTGATTCGCTAGCGGTAATTTAGCGACAGGCGCGATCACGTGCGGAGCGCGTCGCGTGAATGCGCGAACGTACGAATAAAAGGAGTGAAAAAATTGCACGTAAAAAGAACGTGGAAGAAAACGCGAATGCTCGGTACGCGAAATTACACGTTATTACGCCAGGCGAAACGAGTTAAATTGCCCGTTGATGGATTAAACGAAGAAAATATGACGCGCAGTGAATTAATCAGCCGGATGGTGGATTCGTGATTTGAACGACTGATAATCGTTGCATGCCTACGAGAATTCGGAAGACCTTCCCGTCGAGTAATTTCGACATCATAAATCTCGCGAGTAATTTTTCGATTTTCATTCAGTCGGAAATGGAAAATCAATCGACGCGATGGGCCAGAGAGGAAAACACATCCGTGCATTGTCGATCGATAAAGTAGAATAACGCCCGACGTTTATGCTTTCGCGAGTTGATACGAGGAACTGTGCAAGGAGCGGAACATTGTAAGGGAGAAACAGAGAGAGAGAGAGAGAGCGGGTTATGCGGACGATATAATAGTAATAGATGATCCAATATTACAAGCAATAAACGTCAGGAGTGACGATGCCGATGTTCGATGTTGCGCGCGTAATATTTAATTTGTCGGAACCCGCGTGCGCGTAAACGAAAAGGCTTCCACTGTGAGACTTAATTGAACGGCATTCTCACCCTTCTATTTTCATTAAAAGTAACGTACGGGCGAGTTCTTTTGTTCAAAACGATAGGAAAAAGAAAATTGCGTATCTCGTAACTTAGATGTGGAATTCGAGAAACGAGCAGTGCGTAACAAAGACAACAGAGAGACGGCCCAATTTACTCGCGCGACCCGATCGTCCGCTCCGGGAGATAAATCAGCTGTTTATGTTCACCGAAACGCGTCGTCGTAAATTGTTTGAGGAAGCGTACTCGTCGCGATATCGCCGCGAGGATACCCGAGGCGCGGATAATATGCAAAGCGTATGTTTATAACGTGAAATATAGATGTATAAATAAAAGCACCGGGGCCCCGAATGAAAAGCCGGTGTACGTGTAATTTGGTCGATAGCGGGGGAACTTTGCGAGCGCTCGATGAATGATCGATGATCCTCGCTTTCCTACACAGAGTAGGAATTACGAGGAAAAGTTTGCGAACTTCCATCGATTTATTTCATAATCAACCCTCGCTTATATTGGAGAATTTTCTAAACCGATTCACTTATTATCTTACGATCGATGCCATAAATTCACGAGAATTATTCTTGAAATTTAACGACAATCATTTTTGAGGTAGAAAAAGAAGCGCAATTTTCACTCGACCGCGATAAATTTTGCGCATTCGTTACGATCAAACGAAAGAATTTTCGAAGGAATTCGGCCTCCAATTAATGAAAACACGAATACGAGGATATTATACGAATCCTGAAAAATCATCAACAGCTTGTTATTAACGCGCTCGCGTATTCACGAGTATGCGTTAGGGTTCTCCGGTTGCGTCGGCGGCTGAACCGGGAGGAGGACGAGGAAGGGGGAAAGGGCCCCGAAAAAGGGTCTGCGATGGGCATCCGACTATCCTACCCACGGCTCTCTTCATTTTTTACTTTCAAAAATCATGACGATGCTCATTTTTCTGACTCGTGAAGAATTCTTCAAAGTGACGTGTAACCGAACGGGGTCCGTGGACTTTGCGTTGCGGGTATTATGAAGAGAAGACGAAGGTGGAAGATGGCCCGGGAAGGGGGATTTTGAAAGAGCGCACACAGGAGATCCTAGACATATGAGAGATATCGCTACCCCTTCACACCGTTCTTACACATTCCCGTAACATTTATTAATTCCCATCTGGCCCCTACCTACTTCATCAAAATTATATTCTTCGTAATGGAACTGAAAATCACTGTTAAAGATTTCTGTGTATTTTTATCAAAAATAAAATGTTGCTTCGACAGTATCAAAATCTGCATTTGTTTAAATTGCGGAATCATTCTAGCGAAGCTCGTTTCGAGTTGTCGATCGAGGGAAACATTATTCTCACGGTTAAGTGGAGAGTATCGGTACGCTCTCATCGGGCGAAATCACTCTCTCGTGCGTAGGCCATTATCGTTATTATAATTATTTGGAATTGCTCCTTTTGATGCGGTTGGTCGAACGAGAGTGAGCGGAGGCATCCATTGTTCGATTATTTGAATATCGGGCGCGCGCTCGTGCTGTGTGTGCGCGTATACCGCGCTCACGGGAATCGATTCGCGCAGGGCCCTAATGGGGATTACACGGCCAATCAGGGCCCTCGGTAAAAGGGCTCCTTCGCTCTCTATCCGCGCTTCGTTTTATACCGTGTACGCTTCTTCGATTCTCCTCTCACCACCGTCTCTCTATTCCGCGAACCGAACGACAAGCGCCCGATAAGATTGCGCGCTCTGGTATCCGCAATTAGTCAATTATTAATGCCGATAATGGAATTTCTCGATCCCACGACGGCCCAGCGAATTATGCAAATCGGTAAGGAAAAAAATTGAGAACGAGGTAATACAGAGCGCGATTAAAACCGAGTCCCTGAGAGTTCTCCCTTTTGTATTAACAATAGGATTCCTTTTCCTCCTCGGCTCGGCCATCTTTCTTCCGAGAGGGAGTTTAAAAGAGACCGCGTGAGTTTTGTACGTAATCTGATTAATACAAATTCGCGTCGGGACCTTGCGGTACTTCATAGCAAGTTGGATTCATTCATTCGTCCGAGTATGAGAAATCACGCGCCATGGCGATTCTACGGGACGGATGAAATGGATGAAACGCTCGTCGAAAGCACCTGACCGTGATGGATCGTGCTCGTTGACTATCTCTCTCTCTCTCTCTCTCTCTCTTGCTCTTAACAGCGCTCACTCCATCTCTCGTATTATTCTAAGCGCAAAATTAACCGACCTCGTTCGGGAAGGCAAAAACTCGGAGAGCGCGGATTCCGGAATCGATCGGCGTGTTTGACGTTCGCCACTCGTTATTAATTATATAATGCGAGGCTATATATGTGTGTATTGTGGATGCGCGATTTCGAAATGGAAATGCGAATACATCACTCGGATTCTGCGACGAACGACGTAATCCGTTTCGTGACGGGATAATGAACGGCAAAAATTCCAGCGGCTCCATATATAGAGTATTTCGGAATAAATTGACTCGAGATTTTATGGGTGTCTTCATGAAGTTTAAACGGTAATTCGAAAATTGGTTTATTACCGGTTTCGTCATTTACCTCGAATTTCTCCGCGGATTCTCGATAATTGTTTCTTCTTGTTTTCAGTATTTTAATACACCGAGGATTCTCGAGGTAATTCCTTTTTTCGTTCGATATTGCGAACCCGATCGGGGAGCTGCATCGCGGATAATAAATGACCCGGAACAATGCGAAAAGAAGATAGGGGCCGTGCGCGCGCAATTACGAGTCAATCAATGCATATTCATCTTATCCCCCGTTTCGCGTTCCAAGAATACAAAAACCTCTCGCGCGGTCTCCTTTTCCATCCTCTCGTTCGGTGCGTTTTCTGCCCACGCGAAAGATCGTGGGGAGAGAGAGGGAGAGAGAGGGAAGATTCTCGAATCGGCGGAGAGAGATTCCACGGGGTCGTACAAAGAGAGCAAATCCTGCCACGGGAGAAATTAATAAGCAACCGTGGCCGAAGAAATATACGCGCGCGAGTAGGGAAGGGATAAGACGAACGAGCGAGCGAAGAGGAGAGTACGAAAGAGGACGACAGGGAGTTTCGTCGATTCTTGCTGATTCGAACCACTCGTTGCTACAGTTTTATTTCTTCTTCTTCAAAATTACGCGGCATTGTGTACCTTCGATGAAAAAAGAGGAACGATATATCCGATACATCACGCCAGTTGAAATATATGGCGTTCGGAATTAAAAATCTCATACACTGTTAAAGAAGTTCTGAAGTTCAAATAAAAAAATAACTTGAATTTTCAAGATTTGAAATTGAAACGATAAAAAAATTATTAATTGCACTGAATATTATTAAAATTTTTAACAATGTGTTTTATGTATTAAAAAATAGTCACTAGGAAAACTAGGACATTGTTTCCTGAATAATGATTTTTCTCAAACAGTTCTCAAACATTCCTCGATGCGTAATTACGCGGGGATTGGGTTTCGCGTTGGTGAGCTCGCGCTTCTTGACGAATGATGCGAGTGTTTGATCGATCGAGGGAAAAGAACATCTCGTATCGTTGCGCTCACGTTGAAAAAGAACAAGGCACGGGAGAGAAGAAATAAAAATACAGTCGAATAACGATGCATTTGGAATTTCACTCGGATAGACGGGACTGTCGAAGGAGTTGAAGAAGAAGAAGAAGAAGAAGACGAAGACGGAGAAGTAAAAGTGGAAGATCGAAGGGGGTGGCAAAGATGGAAGCGAGAGATCATCGGGGTCCCTAGCCGCATCCTTTAAAATTGGAATAATAACGTTCTTTCATCTCGCTTATACGGTCCCGAAATGATGACTCGACGGCTTTCAATATTGTGAGAACGAAAATCGGGCTCTCGGTGTGGAGGAGGAGAAGCCGGAGGAGCGCGCACTCCAAAAACACACCGACGATTTCAGCCGTGATTATTTCTTTTTCGTTGCGCTCTCGTGAGACGCGAGATCCTTTTCCTCGATCTCGCATTGGACTCGTCAAATCATAGAGCAATTTTTATCCATTTACTTTTTTTCCCTCGCAAAAATTGGACCGATCGCAATCTCGTGTTGCGTATTTTTTTATTCGCGGTATTTCAAAAGTTCCGGCCGATCGCGGCTCGATTATATCGCCCGGCGAAAACCGAGCTTTCGGAAGAAGCGATTCTTAACGAGCCGAGTTCCAATTCCCCGCTCTCGTCGCCGTACTTCGAGTGCATACTCTCCCCCTACTTTCTTCTTTCAACTAGTGCCCTCTCACGCGCGTGCCCCGGGGCGACGCGCGATGAATAACGAACTCCTTCTCCACGCCTATAAAATGTTAGTGATTAACCGTGAAATATCGATTTCGGGGGATAGTACGAGTCGGCGGGGTTCGCGCGCTCGCGCGCTATTCGCGATATCGCGAAAGCCGGCTCGGCGAAAAAAATCATTTTAACGACAATTTGCACATTCGCGACTCATTCGGTCTCCATTAATATCACTATTCCCGGCTCTTTTTTCCTTCTTACCTCTCTTTTTCTTTTTCTCCCGACCTCGCTCCCTCACCTCCTCGCGTCAACGCCCACGAGAGACGGTGATTTTCATAATGCGCTCGTTGAATTTTATTAGCCCATGTGTTTTTTGCGCTTTTCGTATAAACCGTTTTTTGGTAGGTGGGTTAACGAGACTCGAAATCGCTGACTCCGCTCGGATTATTTTTTTACGGAAAGCGATATTAGATAAGAGAAATTCACTCACTTCCCATTTAATTAATGGATATTCTCGATCCTCCGATTGTCAAATTGTTCGAGGGCAGCGAGGCGAGGAGGGTTCGGCTGCCGAAAAATTCAAAACAATACGAATTGGTAGATGAAGAGAAAGGCAATAATGACAAGTCTGCGGAGAGAGAAAAAGAAGAGCATCGCGGTAGAATATATGAAATACAGAAGAAGCGTGTAGCGCGAGAAAGAGAAAGAGTACAAAGAGAACGAGAGGAAGAGAGAGGGAAGGAAAAAAAGGATGAAAATCGCGGCTGTAAAATCCATGCGGGTTGCACCAAATGCAATTAACCGGCAAGCCCGAACCCCCATAGGGGCCTCGGACTCGTACGCGACGTCGAGAAATAGAGAAAGAGAGAAGGAACGAAGTAGCGAGCGGGAAGAGCGAGAGAAGAGGAAACAAGGTGAGAGAAAGAGGGAGAGAGATTCGCGTAAACGAAGGATAGCCTCGAGAAAGCAGATCGAACGAAGACGAAAATCGAAAGCGGAAGGTAGAAGAGGAACGAGAGTGAGAGAGAGAGGGCCTGCTTTCGGTTTGGGACCAGGCCGGCCAGCCCTTAGGGCCCCAGACGGGGAACGCTTTTAAAATTTATTGACAATCATAAATTTCGAAAATAAAACCTTATATTCCCCCCGCGAGTGAGCGAAGCTCGGCCACGCACTCATACGCGTACGCGGGACTACCACTGTTAACGGGAAACTTTGCCGTGGTTGTGTGCGTTCGCGAGCCTTTAATACGGACGGACAACAAACTCAGGAGAAGCGAGCGAGAGAGAGAGAGAGAGAGAGAGAGAGAAAGGTTTCGCAGACAAGCCAAAACTCACCTCACCTCCCCCTTTTTCTCCCATTTCTTTTTCTCTCCTTCTCATCGCAACCACCACCGTGTGGTAGTCACGGCTTTCGTTTTTCATTCGTTTTGTTCGTTTTCTCGTCAGAGGGTGCGCGTTCGAAACAAAAGAATTCGTTACGAATTTGCCTCTCTCGAACCTCCCCCTCTCCCACTCTTAATCGTTCTCTTCTTTTTCTAACCTCGCGCAGTTAGTTCAGACTGCCAATTTTCGTTAAAGCCATTCCCGTGTCTCTCTCCCATTTGCTCGCTGACACGAGAACCGCTTTAACGCCCGCCGCGAAAGAGTAACAGAGCTGAGGCCCTTCTCTATGTTACGCTCGGTATTCCTGTTTCACCTCCTTTTTCGACATTCTGTTTCATTTTGTCCTATTCTCGATGGCTCGTTCTACAGATCATCAATTTTCAATATGTCAGAGAGATTATTACTCCGAACATCTACGCACGGTGCCAGTTACCGAAGAAATAAGAAAATGAATCGATAGCACAATTTGCCTATGATTGATTAATTTTCCTAATCACAAATTTCATGTATTAGGATATATCTGCATAAATTACTCTGAGAATGAGAATATGTTGAAGCTACCTGATATTTATTTTAAAATATAGAAATATTTCGTTCTTTAACAAATATCAATATTCGGAATAAACTAATATTACCTATTTAATATTTGATGTTTTTATAATTGATAAGATCACAGATCGTCTCGATCGATAGCTCTTATCGAGAACTGACAATTTTTGTTACAGGCGTGTTTCGCAAACGACCGGATCCGCTGAGCATTACATTCCAAGGGAGGTCGCCGTAGGTGAGTACCGCTTTCTCAGTTATCGACGCTCGTTTGACGATAGAAATGACGCGGTCAATCGGTCGGCTAATTGATTGCCACAGCGTTTGTCGGCGCTTCGCGGTGTCTCGTTTCGAATTGCTTTATCGCAAGCTGAGAACAAGGGAGCGCTAGAGAGAGAGAGAGAGAGAAGGAGAGAGGGATAAAAATTGACAGTAAATAAAGCAGCGAGCGAAACAATCGGGCTCTTAGAAGTGGAAAAATACACCGAGAGTGGCTAATCGAGTTTACGCGCCTATCAGGCCGCGTTCGCGTCGCCTATCCGCCGGCGTTGTATTGCGAAACCTCTATTGGCCGACTAATAAATTAGCGTTCCGGTTTTCGTTAATGAGCAATCAACACGTACGGCCGTTTGAGGCCGAGTACATCTTTACGCGTGAAACAAGAAAAAAGTCCGAATTCGAAATATATCACTCGTAAGGTACGCGGCCGTACGAGGATAGTGCACTTTTATTCTCGACGCGACTCGTACATATCTCGCGACGGGTAAATAAAATTCTCTCGAGTGTGGACTTGACGAGACGATCCGAGAGGTATAGGAGAGAAGAGCGGAGGAAGAGGAGAAGCTCGAATTCATCATCGAACCGGGACGAGAATCATAACGGGGCGATTCATCACCGCGAGTTCGCCGATCCGTCATGCCGGTTCCGCTGCGTGTGTGCATTGCCGGTTTTCGAAACGCTCCCCCCGTCCCTCTCCCACTCTCGGACCGCGATATTCACCAACTATAATATCCCGCGAACAAACGTAATAGCCCGTATAACGTTTTGCCTTTTTGTTCTTCATTTTTTTTCGTCTCTTTTTTTTCTCCTCATTCTAGTTTAGTCGCGGCGATATGCAGAGCGATTTATACCAAGTACGAGGTCGAGTCTGTGTATCGGGAAGGTTGTAAACCGTGAGCACGGGCGCGTGACGTTCACGTCTTTCTCCGGCAAAATCGGCTCGGTTATTAATCACTGTGGGACCTCTCGTTCCTCTCTCCCTCTCTCTTGCTGTTTATAAATCGATGACGATGAATTAACGAAGTCGAATTTACGGTGACATCGAACATATAGAGTCGTTAGTATCGCTGAATTCGTTCTTTATTTATCCGACAAGAATTTGGGGAATGAAATATACGAAATTGAATATTAGCTGAAATAATACACATTGCTGAAATAGAATTTCGTTCTCGGTAAAACGTTAATTCTAAATCAGTCTTTATGTACGATTCTTGAAACTGTGTTATTTTAAGCGCAAGAACTCCAATCGAATGATTATCTATTATAAATAGAAGCATTCTTCGAATTCGCAATCGCGAGAGTCGAGTTTCGCTCGGTTCGGATGAGAAGTGCGCGCATCGTTCGTCGAACGAGATCGGTGATCTTAGCAAGATTAAAAATCAAACGACGGATGTTTCTTATATACTAGGAAACGGAAGTGACGTCATGGACGCTTAAGAAAAAGTCTCGGTAATCGAGAGAGTACGTTTCGTTTCGAATTGTTTGGATGAGGTTTCTGGTACCTCATTCACACACTCTTTCTCTCTTCATCTGGTTGCATGGCTCTTATTCAGCGATTTGATTATTTTCATGCGACTGTTTAGATCGCGTCAACTACTCAACGACGTACGTTATTTATTTTGATCGTATCAAAGCGCAAATATAACCACGATTCGTTAAATGGGTAATTGAGATTGTATTTGTTTGACTTAATCCTCAATCTATTACTTCCTATCAACGCAGTACACAGTTATCAATTTGTCTCGATTAACGCAAAACGTATACGTTTATTTAAAATATTCAATTAACAGAATCGAAAATCAAATAATTTACATTCGCGGTTAACGCGCTCATTGTAGAGTCAGACGGGTCATTTTATTGGGGTATTTTCCTCTTCTTTTTTTTTGTTGCTCATCGTTGCGTTTACGCGGAATCGATCTCAAAACGAATCGGACGCGAACACGCTCGCGCCGCCGCAACAAGCCCGTGGTTAAAGGTCTCGTTTGAAACACCACACGACGAGAATGGGGGCTCGGATAACGTTTCGAATTAACCGAGGCCCATTCACGGAACGTACGTGTTTTACTCGAATGCATGTATAATACACGCACGAGAGAAAGAATTTACGATCCTCGGCCGAGCACTGATCTCATTCACCGCATTTTCTCATTCATTGATTTTGTAATCCGGAAAATCTTTCAATTTTTTCTCTCGCAAATTTCATAAATCAACGCAATTACAAATCAGTGAACGATTTACGAACGAGTTGCAATTAAAAGAATATTTTGCGAAAATTGATGGCACGATGAGTCGAGAGTTGCGAAAGCGTATTTTAATTATGTATTAATATTAATTGCTTGTGCCGCCGAAATTCTCACTTTAAACTTTCAATATCGTTACGTGCCATAAATCAGCGGCGCCTTCGAAGCCAAGTTATATAGCCGATCGGATGATCGATCTCTCGCACGAGCTTCTCGGGACCCCGGCACGGTTTCCGAGTGATATCTCCATGATCGCTCACGAGTCCACAGATAAGGGCCAACGATTCCCGATGCATCGGTTTTCTCATTTGCAAAGGATTGAATAAACTATCTTCGAACAAGAGCAGATGATATGTGTGTTTAAAGTTATACATCAGGGATGAATTATGAGCGTTTTATTTTTCGAAAAGATATTCGGTTCAATTATGATCCGGATCCGATAAATTTTTATTTTCTGTAATAGCTATATTCGTAATTCGACGAATGAAGATCTAATCGAAAACAACGAAAACGAGAAATTTTATCGGGAGAAGTATCGCTTCGATTTTTCAGGTGTGAAAAATGAAAAACCTAGTAGCTTTTTGTAGGATCGTTTTCGAACGCACGGTGTGGCCCCGATATACTCGGCCGCTAGCATCACCACCATTCTCTAATTGACCACGATTCGCGATCACCCCCTATAGCTCGTACGATCGATGCGGTAGAGAAATCCGCGCTCCTCCCGGGGAGGGGAGCGCAGTTCGTGCTGCGAGCGAGTCGGGGGAGGAGAGGTAGAACAGGGCGCAATTTTTGAAATTTCAAATCCGGATTTGCGTTGCAGATGCGAGGGGGGAAAAGGAGGGGGGCGGGGGCTTGGGCAATGTCGCGTTCGCGGAGTATAATGTTTTCCTCTCAATTAAGCCTTAATTAAGTTAAAATTAACATCGTGGATTTCTCCTCTCTCTTTCTCTTCCGTCTTGAGCCCTCCCCCCCAACCACCTCCTCTCATCCCTCGAGCACCCAGCCACCTCTAACAGAGTCCACCTCCAGCTTTGGGTGGCCTGACTCCGCGTGTACAGCCGCAACAGGCATTCGAGTATCTCGTGCTTCGTTACCGATGCTCCTTAACTATCGCAGATCCAGCCTTCTCTCTTCGTCGTAGGGTCTTGATAAATTATTTAGGTAAATACGTACAAGGCTCGCGAATACAGTTGTTTCGCGATTCCAATGCGATATAAATAGCCACTCGAAAAACAATGACGCGTACGTATCTTTACATTTATCACCACTGGAAGTACATAAGGAGGCGTACTCATCGATCTTCTAACAACAATCGAGGTAAAAAGAGTTTTCGAATTCGTTCAAAAGGACGAAGAAAAATTTCGACAGCTCGTAAATCCCTTATCACTCTCCCACCTTGTCCTGTTACGGGTAGGACTTTTGCGGTAGAATGTACGTAGTGGCAGCACCGCAAAGGTGTCTACCACCACCACGGCAACGTCACCGTCATCGTCAGTAGCTGTGGGCCCATCGTGCGGTAGCACTCGGGACACACGTACGGGGAGGCATTGGTATGGGGCTTTATACTGGGAATCGAAAGCCCTTCAGATAAACCAGGCTTCATTAGGGCCGAGGATGATCAGACAAGACGATGCAGAACCCGTAGCCCGGCCGACGCTACTGCCACGGCTCGTCCCGTCTCTCTCTATCTCGTTGGGCTGGTTGGCTGGTAGGGTCTCTCCACCACGACATCGACGAGATTGACCGTGGACACATGAAGGGGGG
>NCVS01000427.1:38504-54418 GCA_003055095.1 Goniozus legneri
GGGGGGGTCCCTGTCCCATTCACCCCTCTCGCTCCTCACCGTTCGACTCGCTATCCTTCTCTCTTCCTCTCTCGCTCGAATCCCTGGCCACCTTCATCCGGTCTACGTGTGCGTCGGGTGTCCCGGGGCCTTACGTGGTCCCCGTGTACCAGCTCGGGATTATGCTAAAAGGACACACGCGCGAGTCCAAGACCAGCCACACCAAGGCCTTTCGAATTAGGAATCCCTCTCGAGGTGTGCGAGGTATTGCGCCTTTTACTTCCAATCTTGACTCCTTCCTTTTTTTGTTCTTAATCTTTTAATTCGCATCGAAAGACCAGTAGCTGTTCGGGTTCGCTCGTTTGCCTCTCTTTTTCAACCTGGGCTAGTAAACAAACGGCAGTTGGACCTTAGTTGGTGCTTTTGCTGACTGTTTATGGAGATGAGAGATTAGAGGGAGATACAGCAGGCTGAATAGTAATTTATTGTTTAAAAATTTATTTAACGAGGTATAGAAGGGTGAAAATGTCTTCATTCTGATAGATGAATTATTCGAGTAATAGAAGTTTTTAACTTATCGAGGTTTCACTAAATTTTCTAGCTTATTTTTACATATTTCTTCATTTTTGATTTTACATTGTAAATAATTTTCAGTATAAATCGTAATTCGAAGAACACCAGTTCATTCCTCCTACACTGTAACGTCTCGAGGAATTTCACACCGTGATTGATAAAAGAAGACAATTGAAAGCAGGGAGCGGTCCGCGAGGGGCTAGTGGAACGGCCGGCCACTGGTCACGTGTGGTCGCTCCCGTAGGAGCGATGGCGCGTACGGAGTCAAAGGTTTCCAACATACAAGTGCGAGTGAGAGAGAGAGAGAGAGAGGGGGAAAGAAATAAGAGGGTGACGGGAAACAAGAGAGGCAATTTTCACGAACGGTCGACGGATTTCCAGGACGATTACGCTCGATAAGTGAGGAAGTACATATATAGCCTGTATATATATATATATATATGTATGTATATAGTTGTGCGAAGTCGAAGAGTCAATTTCCGTACCGTCTCGGATTCTTCGTCCGTTTTGCCCCTCGAGTGAGCGCGCGCGCGCGCGAGCACGCGGAGAATGGGTTTCTTGCGTTATAGCGCCGTTTCGCACGAGCGAACGCACAATTTTCGCGACCCCGGTACGCGCGGCTTAACTAGATCCGGTTATGGTCACGTTTGGCCAAGGGGATTTTCGAATCTCTGTGCGCTTTGCGGTGGCCACATTGTATTGAATTACGATGATGCGGTGACTCTTTTTCCGCCCGTAAAGATAGGAAAAATGCGGCGAAAATTTTTTCCCCTCGAATTCTCGACGAAACAAAAGATATCCATCGGAGTTTGAAAACGGAGTTTCTCGTCTCGTTGTTTTCTCGAAAAATCGATCGATTTTCGTATGCTCGAGCGATTTTTCTTATTTGCCCATCCAACGTCCCCGCGTTAAGCCGTTTCGTACCGATTTTTATTCGATTCGCTGGGTAATTCTATTGTCTTCACGGGCTATTAAGTTGCCGGGGTAAATGGTCAACTTCCGGCCGCGGCGCGAGATGGAGCGAGAAGGAGATAGATGTACAATGTGTATAAACTTCGAAGACTGTCTCGCTCCTCGGTCGCACGTTGTCCCCTCGGCTATCCTCGAAATGCAGGAAAGGGCGCGCCGAGAGGAGGCCTAATTCGGTACTTTTAAAAAGATCGAGGAGGGCGAGGCCGGCGTGTACGACTCATTCGCATCTCGACCTCCATTCCACTCGACCTCTTCTTCGACTCGGTGAATTCTTGCGCGACTACTCGTTAACCATTGCTTCCTTTCTCACGTATCGAGATTTTTGATGTACGGGAAATTAAATAATGGCCAATCAAAATCTCTTTATTTACACGACTGAGATTTTTAACATAAATCAGTTGTGGTAAGTGGCCAATTTAAATTTTTGGAATGGACTCGAAAAGTTGTCGCGACATTATACAATAAGACAGATTGTGTCGTATTTACAATCATTCGTACATTGAATATCTAGTATGAAATCTCTAATCAAAAAACCATTTTCATCTGTTTTATTTTTCGAAGGGGTTATCAACTTTTAGTTTGCCGATTCAACGCGATGTTTTCGCCTGCGTACGTTCGAATTAAAACGAGTATGAAAGGTTAACGAATACGACGTATATCGTCTTACACGGGTATCGAGACCACCTCCGATGAATTCCACCTCGTCTGGCCGATGCGTACAGTACCGTTTCAGTATGATTTGCCCACGTCGCGAATTGTCAGCTCGCAATTGTTAACGGCCGAGCGAACGACGGTGAATCGACGCCGACTGTTTGCAGTACGAATATAATCGTTTTCTCTGTCAATTCAATCGGCCTGTCTCGCCCGATACTCGTCTCGATTTCGATTTTTCTGAGTCGGCCGATGACTTCACGATGCTTTTTCATCTCGCGCATTATCTCCCGTTATACATACTCGAAAAGTATCAAGATTATTCAAATTTCTCGCAATCTCCATCACGTCAAACTTCACCGATCCCCGGCATAACTGCGAAATCATTTTCGTCGAATATCTCGTGGTAATATCGAGGTCACGAATCTCGAAAGAGTAGTTGAGAGAGAGAGAGAGAGAGAGAAAAATCATATACCTATATATATATATATATATTTATGTATAACCAACCGGTCTTATTGTCGATGGATCGGGGCGTATCGAACGCGAAAACGCGAAACTCGCGATCGATTGTTTTCTTTGTACGCGTGATATCGCTATGTGTACGCGTACAATCTTTCTTTTTTTTCTTCTTTTCCGTCCGTTTTCTTCGGCAGAATGGGAGCGTGAAGGATAAAGAGAAGTATCTCTTCGACCTACGTGGCGATCTCGCGTCCAGATCTTCGGCAGCGCGTATATTGCGTGCGTTTATGTACACCTTTATATGTGTACGCGTAAGATATATTCTCAGCGAGATGTCTCATTGGCTCGTATTTCAATATCCGTATCTCGCGGATCGAGGATATCGGTGCAGCCCCCGCGATCGTAAATTCCCGCCGTTTATAAATTTTCGTGGACAGGAGCCTGGCACGGTACACGCGGACTCGAGCAACTCCTTCTTCTGTATTCGAGACAAGCGTTCGCTGGATGATTTCATCTTCCTCGTAATTAGTAATTCCGATGACGTTTATTTAAAATGGTCTAAGTAATTCGCCATGGAAATATTTCTCATTATTTTCTGTCTTTATCGATTTTATCGATGATATCATCACTGACGATATTTAGGCTAGGCTCTTATGAAAATAAACTGACGATCCGATGAAGCTTCGTTCGAACGCACCTCGAATTTATGCGGAAATAAACAAGGTACTTATACAATTTCAAATGTGTTTTAGAGTGAATCGTTTTGTTGATGGAATATTTTACATTGAAGTTAAAATATAAAAGTACCAAAAATAATTTACGTACAATTTTAACTTCATAACTATATTACTGATTCAGCATGTGTTAAATATTCCATCTCAAAAATTTGATTCAAGTTCTCACAGCTAATATGTATCGAATTTAAGTCAAAATTCTCAGCTGCTCATACGTCTATAACTTCACCAACGCACCCTGCCTCGGTAATCGAATCAAATTCGTTCGATAAATCTAATTTCCTTCGAATCGATTATCCGGGCTCTCCCCTCTCGATAAATGTATAGTTATAATAGGAAGGGATCTAGGTTTCGATTTTGTACATTCTACACACAGACACAGGAGGACAATCGGTTTGGTTAACGACCTCTCTGTTCGTACACGCAAAATGAATCACTGGATAGTTGTGTAGAGATAAGAATATAGAGACATCGTGACGTTACAAGTTAATCCGATGATTCGATACTCTTAGATTCGATTCTTCGCGAATTTTTCGAACGATGACTCGCGCCGGTTCGAAGATCGATTCGTAAGAGTACGAAATTGTTCTCGACTTGGCGACTTTCTAACGTCACCGAGTCGGTTTATATACCGAGTCCCGTTATCCGTAGCGCAATGACAATAGACTTCTATTGTCCGAGTAGCAATGTCGATCGGAGCTGTCTTGTTTCGCGCGTTATTTCGACGTTTTAATTCCGTTAGTCAGCGTAAAACTGTACTATTCTCGAATCTTTTTATATTTTACCGTCCTCGTTTCTACACAGTGTAAACCGGGTTGACGCAAAATCGTGGCTATCGATCTAAAGATCGACGTTACGAATTTTTTTTTACCAAAACTCTGTCGTTGCGATGGCTATCTTTGAATTCCGACCGATCGCGCCTATCGGGTCGAGGCTCGATTGAATCTTTAGCAAAAGCGATTATTAGTTTAAAAATAGTATTGGCGCAACGGTAGCCTCGGTAGAAAATTAAATCGGGACGAAACGCCGGCGGAATTAACGAACCGGCCGTCGATAAATCTGGCGGAACGTCTCACGATGCGGGACGTATGCGCCGAATGTGATTGACGTGAGCGCGCCGGTAATAAAGCCGGTGAGGAGAGAGCGAGAGAGAGAGAGAGAGAAGGCTATCCGGCGAGTTGCGCATAGTCTCACGAACGGGAGCATCCACGAAGCGGTTTTCCATCCTCTTCCTTCGCGCGAAATTATCTCACTCGCCCACACCCACTAGTCGTGCGTATGACAGAGACGGAGTGAGTATAGTCGGATGAGGAAGAGAAGAGAGAGAGAGAGAGAGAGAGAGAGTGAGTGAGTGAAGGGGTTAGTGGGAGACAGTTGCTCGCTGCCTCCGAGGTTGGTCGACGGTGGCTCCGCCTAGCGGCCGGCCCCCCAAGCCTGATTGGCCGCGCCTATACCTCTCCGCCTCGGGCCTCATTTGTTTATTAATGTTGTAATCATCCCGACGCGAGAAGCTCTTTTGTCCCTCGCGCGAGCCTCCGCCGACGTCCTCGGGCTGCTTTGAACCCGCGTACACGTTCACCGCCGGAATGTGCTTTCGTTCTCTTTCTTCTTTTCTTCTCTCTCTCTCTCTCTCTCTCTCTCTCTCTCTCTCCCCTTCTCTCACTCTCAATTCTCCGAGCGTTATCGCTCTCGCTCATTTTCCACCACTCTAGCACTGTCCACGTCATTGTCGTGCTCGGTTTCTTCTTTTTTCTCCTTTCCTCTTCTTCTCCTTCTTTGCTTGCTCTTTATTCCCCTTTTCATTTTTGCGCACCCCACGACTCATGCGTCTGAGAACATTCCAAACACTCGTCCTATCATCATGACTGTTGTCTATTCAATAGTTCTTCGGATTTTCTTCTGTTTCGTCGCTGTTTCTTCGCGGCTCTCCACTGGATGGGAGAACTGTCCAAATATTTTGCGAGTTGTTTTCCCACGGTGTTGCTGTTTACCGTCTCAAGAGGGAATTCTTCAGTCCCGAATTTTTACTCCGAGTTTCGCAATTTTTAATTTCGAATTACGCAACGAGCGTCCTCGCGCCCGGAGTCGTCGTTTTGCGTTTCTTATTCTTATTATAGAATCCGTTTTTATCTTCCTCTGTCATCGAGGCTTGTCAATCTTTTTGCATAGTGCCGAAATTCATCCCCCTCGCTTCTCCCTCTATCCACGAAAATATTTTTCTTTTCTTTTTCCGCTCCTCTCTTTCTCGCTCTTTTTACGTCCCCGCTTTTTAAAGTCGTTCATCAAAGAGTTCCATTTCCACTCGCGTTCCTCCCGCTCATCTTCCCTCTCGTTCCGTCTCATCTCTACTCGAAGGTATACTCGCTTTTTGTTCACGATCGCGCGTTCCGGCGCACTTCGAATTTAAACGCGGGTCGACGCACCGTCTTCCTCTATCTCTTTCGCTCTCTTGTATACTTATTGCTTCTTAAATGAACGGGATATGCCTCGGTTTTATTGCATTTCGACGCGTGAGCGCTATTAGGACTTTACCCTCTCTCTCTCTCTCTCTCTCTCTCTCTCTCTCTCTCTCGCTCTTGCTCAAGTGTTTCTCTTATTCTTAAACCTCTTGACGCGCTCGATTGCTTCAAATATCCTCCTTGCTATTGCTTTCCCGTTCGATAAACGTTCGAATTTTGGTCGAGAATGTTCACCTCGGAATGTTCGGTAAGAAAGTCAAAATTCGACGTTGACACGCGATATTTCTCTCTCTCTTTCTCTCTCGTATTTGTAGAGCCGGAAAATAGGAGCGAGTTTTGATTGTTTGTACAACTTCGCCCACGGCGGAGCACTCGAGAGGACCGAATTCGGGCCGTAAAGCGCATTTAAAAATAATACGCGTCTCGGCTGACACGATTCTCGCTAAAAATCGCGCCAGAAATGAAATCGAATATATCTCGTAACTTGTTATTCTTTCGAGCTCGTGTTTTCGTTGAGATTTCCGTCTTTCGTGGCATATTCGCGGTTATAATATTTCCTCTCGCGGAAACGAGAGGGACGTCGCGTTTATTTGACCTGTCGTCTTTTTGACGCGCCTAACAGGAAACGTGAAATTGTCGTTTATTTTCGAGGAGAGCGACAAAAAAACTCGAATATCGTTCGTTCGAGCGCGGCGACGATCTCGTCCCGTCCGCGTCGAGCGTACCTGCATATTCGTAAGCGAGCCGGAGTACGAGAGAGCGATCCTTTTCATTCCAATCAATTAACCGCGCGGCGAATAATCGACGACCGTGAAATCCGATTTCACGTGTAGGTAAAGTGGAATGAGCGAGGGGGAATCTACTCGCGAAGATCGGTGTACGTTGTCAGATGATGCTACGTAATTCGATATTTCAATCGGCCCAATTACTCTCGATCTAATACTTCGTGTTTTCTCATCTGGAATTTTTCTCCTCATCGCGAAGAAACTCGAAGAGACGAATTTCACAAAAATCCTATTCAATTTCCAGCCAATGAGAAATTGAATTCCGCCAAAAATGGATTTTTACTGCATCGAGGTTTGCCGGGCTACACGACAAACCGAATAATTAATCCGATTATTATCGCGAATCGAATCTGATACACGTGTACGCGTAATGGCGGGTATTAATAACGTAAATTGGTATATGAGGTGGATCTGCTGTAACGAAAGAAGGAGCGAGATAGAGCGAGGCGCGCGCGTATTTTTCGTGGCGGACGGCGGATAATTACAAAGCCGGTGAGTGCGGCACGTACGATCGAGAGCTCTCTTCTGGATCTGGCCGTACTTAGCATTAGTTTTGCGCGAGCGGCGAACGAGACCCTTTCCGCTGCTTACAGGTGCTGCTCGCACAATTGAATTTCGTTTGCGCATCTGCTTCGGTCTGTATATCGACCTACGATAATTCCCTCCCGAGCCCCCGATAAACTTTCAATTTTTTCTTATTTCCCTCTCCCTTGTGCCTCGCAGGGTGGATACCAACAGAAGAGGAATTTTTCGTTCGATAGGTCGTAATCAACAAATTGCTGGATAATTGCTAGGTAGTGGTATAATTACTACTATAAACGATAATAAAATAAATAAATTGAGTGTATATTTATAAATACCAATCGGTATTATTAGGAGTTACAATCAGCGTTAAGCAGGCTTGTTGGTCTGCAATCATATCACATGTCCAATAAAATATATTGAATGAGAAAATGTGTTCGAAGTTGTTAGTGTATTCTCAAAAATATTGTAAAGGCCGATTAGATTCACCTAATATTTCTCGAGTCATCGAGCAACGATTAATAAACACCCAATCATCATATTTCCTCCATTTTCGCTTTCTGGCCTTCAGTTTACGTTTCTTATTAGCCTTTCAACGAGAATCTCACAAGGAAAAATAACCCGAGTAATCACTGCATCGCAGCTGCGAAAACGCCTGGCAAGATTCGGAAAAGGAGAGGGAGAGGGAGAGAGAGAGAGAGAAGAAAAAGCCTTTAGCTCCGATCCAGGCAAACCCGAGGCCACGCTACAACGACTTGCGCGTGTCCCAAATGTTGAATTCCTTTTACGAGGGCGTGGCCCCGACGACGACTCTCGTTGTTATTCCGAAATGACGAATCATAATGTATAATACTCCGCGCGAGCTTTATTTTTTCTTCCTCTTTTATTTCCCTATCTCGCTCGCTCTCGTACGTATCCCTGTGTGAGCACCTGTCCGTGAAAGCCAACCTCTTGGTAGTAAGCGATATGTCTGCCTCGTCGAATCATCCGTGCCGCTCTCGCTCGAATTCTCGTCCTCGCGTTTCTTTTTTTTTTTCATCTTCTCGCTATACCGTCCCGTACACTCGCTCGTGTATATCGGTATCGAGCCTAGTACCCACTCAAGCTTATTCAAATGAATCCCCTTCCGCCATATTCCGAGGTTTCACGATAGCTATAACAGGATTTTGAAAATTGAAAAAATAAAAACGAGTCCGCGTCTCGAGATTTCACGATACATTTGTCTGGGATTTGTCCCGAGACCCCATTTTCGATATTAATGAAATTTCGGCTTGACCTCGATGAGAAATTGAACTCGTTGATTCGTATGAGTGAGGGCAATTGTCGGTTAGGAAAATAATGTACGTTTAAGCAGTCGTGATTAACTAAATGAGTGCTGTAGGAAGCGAATTAGAGGAAATTTAATTATTTGACTTACGTCAGTATTTCTATTATTTAGCGTTGTAAAACCAAAATCTTGATTACTCGAAGAAAAAATCTGAATAAATAAACAGAAAATACTTTTTTATACTTTTTTCAAAAATGGCGATCCGAGTTGACCGAACAGACGAAGACAAACATAATTGTACGGTCCTACCACGAATACAAGAACAATGCGTTCAGCGTCCTCTCTCATCTGCGTTTCATCCGCCTCTTCTCCTCTACGTGTGTACATTACACGGTGTCGGTGTAGCCTTCGGGAGGACTGTTACATTCGCGAGCTCGGAGGCCCTGAGTCGGCGGAATTGGACGCGAAGATCATCGGCACGGTAAATATTTCTGGGAACGAGATCGTGGCGATCGTGGCCGATAAGGGTTCAACCAGAGAGATGTGTTCTCCCTCTCCTCCTCTCGAGTGGAGAAGGTAAAAAAAGAATCGAGTATAATAACGAGAGGATGAAAAAAAGACGAAAGCCAAGCACGATTCCCTTTTGTGACGCGCAAATTAAACTCCACCGTCGGTATTGGGTTTTATCTCCGTGGTACGGGCAATAATCGCGATTTCGGGTGATATCGCGGAATGAGATTCGCAAGTCGGATCGAGGGGATCGATAATTCTGCACGATTCGAAATGACAGCAAACGAAAATGTCTGAAAATGTTTTTTACAATTCACTGAAATCAGTTAACACTCAATATCATTATAAAAAATTATAACAAGTTTTAATAAATTGAAATTTGTAACTAATTAACTGTCTATGATTAGGTACGCTTTTCAAAGCAATCATCGATCGTCTCGAACCATCGTACGTCACTCCTTTCTTAAGAAAGCGTCGAAAAGGGGGTGAAAACCTTCACGTTGTCGCCTACCGAAAAAAATTTCCGAAGAAACGAGTGAAGAAAATTGTGAGGCCGCGCGCGACAAAAGCCAGACCAACCAGGATATTAAAGATGTATTTAGGGATCATGCACCCCGAAAGTTGGAAAAAAAATTTGGAACGTAGAAATCCTTGGAAAATGTGTCACCATTGTTGCCAATTCTCCGTGGGTCAACTCCGTACTTGCACCCTATTGACTCGAGGGTACGCTCGTCGTCAGTGGAGAAAAAAATAAAAAATCGTAGCGACACTCTCCCCCCTCGGTTTTTCGAGAATAAAAGGAAAAATCGTATTACAATGAGAACGCACGAGGCGCTCGAAATTGCGTAACCTTCGTTCAGCTGCCCTCGCCGTCTCTCCTTTTCCGTTTTGCGGAAAGAGCCGATGTTTGACTAGGATCGTATTATTCTCGTAAAAGGGATTGGAAGCCCGAAATTTTAATATTGTTTTGTAACACTCGCTCTAGCGTCATATGCCTCGGTTAATCTCGTTACCGTCTAGACGAGTCGTTAGCATAAATATTTCGAAAGAGCTCCGATTGGACTCGCAAATCGGAATTATACTTTTGAGACTCCCGCGTGTAAAGCTGTTATTAAAAGATCGTAGATAAATCGAACGAGAAATCGGAATTAAGATGGAACCGTAATTCCGGCAAGATACACGAGTTCGAAATAAAAAAAAAAAGAAAGACGTATTATATCGGGAAAAAGATAGAGGAATGACGAGAAGGAAAAAAGGGAACGGTACAGGTCTAGTGGATGAATCGTGAATATAGTTAGCCTCTGAAAATAAATCCTGAAATTCCGAAGTGCCGTCTATCGGAACGAAATCTCGGCGTGGGTGTCACACCACAAGGGGTATATTTTATCTGATTGACGTTCTCCGATATTCCAGTTTCGGTGCGCGCGCGCCCGAGAGGTTCGATCTATCGAAATATCACGATGACGGTAAATGGCGAATGACTTGTAATTTTCGCGAAACTCTGTACACGATTCGAGTTGGGACGCAAAAAAAAAAAACTTATTCGAAAGTCGACTACCCGGAACTCGAAATGTCACTACGACGATATGATCAAATCGTCGTCGAAAATATATTCGTGAATTACAAAAATTTTATTCATGTTTTTTTATTCGGTGAATCGATTTTTTTCTATTTATAGCGATTCGAACCTGCCACGTTTCATCAAAATCGTTTCATCGTCGACTCTCATTTCGGATGACGTTATACCGGTATATCAGAACGAAAACATTTGAAGAAGGAAAACAAATCTGGGCGAGATATTGATTTCATAACAAAAACCAAATGCACAATAAACTCTCGGGGCTTGCGCATTCGTTCGCGTATATTCACGTCGTTTATTAATCGACCGTGCGGTATACGATTACGCTTTGAAATTTCAATACGAGATTCCCCACTCTCGATCTCCCCGCTGTCTCTCTCTCTCTCTCTCTCTCTCTCTCGCTCCCTCTCGTTGCATCTAAGAAAAATATCAAACGGGCGCAAAAAACCGCACCGCAATAACAGACCCGCTCCAGAAAAATTCAGCGCGAGTAAATAAGAAATCATTTTTACCGTTGGCCGTATAATCGATCTCGCGAAACCCCGCTGGATATCGAGTTTGTGTACAATACTCGCGCGCGGACGTAATACTCGGTAGAGTGATGTATCGCGCGGGTGGAAAAAGAGAAAAAGGAGAAAAAGAGAAGGAGCGAGAAAGAGTTTCGGGTTCGGTGAGCGATTTACCGAGAAACGACTAAGCATAATATTGATATAGCGGTCGTATGTATATGCGCTCGGTTGATATCGCCCGGCCGATGTATAAAGTGTCTTTCCCTCTTGCTCTCGTTCTCTTTCGCGATGAGGAGAGAATATTCTTGAAATTTTAACCGGTCGAATAAGAAGTTCAGCTGGAAACGCGATCACAACTAAATACGACGTCGCGAGATTCCAGCGGACGATTAAAATTACAAATTATAATTAAAATTGTAATTCGCCTCGGCGGAGATATGCAAAAGTGCATTCCACGAGCGTTGCACCACGCATTTGTTCCGCGCTCGACCTCTATTATCTCCATCCAGCTCGTTTTATCCTCACGTGAGTTCCCCGACTGAGTATCATTTGGAGCACGAAGAACATTCGTCTTGGCCGTTCACCGCTCCGATCCTTGGAAACTCGCGATCTCGCTCTCGATTTTACCCCACTACGCTACCTGCCCCGTAGCGAGCTGGCACCTCGCAGCCACCTACGGCGGGACCCCGAGACTCCAGATAACGCAACCGTGTGGGCGTTTCGCATACCGCGCCGTTTCGGCAATTCCGAATTAGCAATAATAAAACTGTTATTATATTCAATTTCGTTTGAAAAGTACATTGAAAATAAAAATTTGTTCAAGCTATTTAATATTTATTTGAAAATATAAAAATAAACATTTTGTTCAATAGGATAAATTACTACTTATAGAATAATAAAATAATAATGAATATTTAGTTGGTTTTACCCGACATTTGTTTGAACGTATATGCAAATAAATATTAAGTAAATCAACAAATTTTTATTTTCCATGTAGTCTCATTGATATTATTTTTTGAAAAATCTGAAAATTCCTAATAATAATGAAACTCGTGTTTACTCTGTCGTTAGGGGTATGTCCAAACTGGATCGATTTTTGTTGTGAACACCGGTCGACTACAACGCCTCGGTTTATAGAGAAGGAAAATCGCATTAGGATCGGACAATGCGCCACCAGTGTTGCGGTTGACTCCGAGGTAGGTGAGCATTGTCATGGATTATTTTCGAAGGTCGGGGTCAGCTCCTAGAGAGTCCGAGTGGGCCGAAAAAACGATCGAGCGTTTACCTGCTCGGCCATCGGCGAGACGCCCGAGGTGCCGGAACGGTCAACACCTGTCGTACATATTGTGCCTCTTCTTATGTCTCTCTCTCTCTCTCACACTTTTCGTCTTCTCTTCCTCTCGAACAACTGTGCTACCTGTCTTCGGAGCACAATACGGCGCGTGCTGCAATGATACTTTTGCACGCGCTATCGATACACCGGATGGGCATCGTCCGGCATAATAAGAGCAAACGCCAATCGAATTTGCGGTCGGATGTCATCGATATATATCCACCTTCTGAAAATAATGGAACGAATACCATTATCGTTTATCGCATTACCATGATAAAAGGTTGCGATAATAAAACGGTTAATGATATTTCGCTGATGAAAAAAATGAGTCGTTTAGATAAGTAGACTTGGCTACTACATTGTGCCGGCTAACTGTAAATTGCATAAGGTCGAAGGAGCAACAGGATGCAAGCTACACAAATCGGTCGTGGTTGATGTCACGCCGTGGTTTTGCGAATCGAGCGATTTCTGTTCCCTCCCTCTCGCAGTACCATTAACGAGAGTATCGAGCGAGTCCTCTCCTCGCGATGCACTCGAGCATTGAGTGCGCGTGGTGGCGCGGGACACGCGTTGACAAACCGATCCGCTACCGTAAAGGCTGCCTCGACCGATCGATGCATAAATTTGCGCTCATAAGCACCTTCCATCGGGATGATAAATTAATTCGATTAAAGAGAGAGACGGCTGGGCGATAAGCGTGGGCGACGAGAACCAGTCGAAGAGAATGCCCGACCGGGAAAGGTCATTCCGCGCGAGAGAGAAATCCAAGAAGTCTTAGATGCCAAATGGTTCGGCCGCTGGGCACGTGGATTGGTTTGTTAGGCTACCGTTCCACACGGACGCCCGCTCACACGAGAGATGTGCTGTTTTTGTGGAATCACTCCATCGGCGGAGATTTCCGAGCGGTTAATAAGCCGGACTCCGACCGTAAGTCAACCCAACCTCTCATGCTGTCTCTCTCTCTCTCTCTCTCTTTCTTACTCGCTCGCTTTGTCTACCTACCTGCCTCCGGTCTCGCTACTCACCTACTTGTGCGACACATTTCACGCACCTCCGCACAATGAACCGCCCGTGGGCCTCCAACGAGGCTTGTCACGAGAACGGTGTGTCAATTCCGCAAGCCATTGTTTGGAAAACACGAGAAAATTTCGGAACTAATCTCTTAACGAACACAAACCGACGCGATGAAAATCTTGGGTTCTTGGGGAAAATTGACCATGTGCTCGAGTCGAGAGTTGTTTGACGATCTAATTGCGTGGGAAATTCGAAGACGCGATGAGTTATAACACTCTAGCGATACTTTACGTTTTCATTATCGTATGGATTTGGCTCACGTGCAAGGAGTTTTCCTCGTGTTACGAGCGTGTACTTTAATTTTACAGTCAGCTTGACTAGAGAGCGGTAGAAAAAAAATGATACGTCGAAAACATTAATTTGAATGTCAGTGGGATCGGGTGGTACCCGGAGCCGAGCGCTACTCACAGGCTCCCCCTCAATGGATTTTGCCGAGTATATGCTAATCGGTCGATAAATCAACGTGGGACATCTCACGGGCGCCGTTTCATTACCGAAAATGGCAGCTGCCAATTGGCACGCGCTCGATGCGCAAAAAGGACGCGCCGGTAACAATTTTTCTCATCCCCGCCATTTTACGAATATCTCTTTCTCCCTCTCCACCTCTTCCCTACACCCTCTTTCTCCTCCTTTTCCCCAAACGAGATTCGAAACACGCGAAACCGGAACCCCGGGCGCATCGGGACGGGCTTGTTTGCGCTCGATCCGTTCCGTTTCGCGAGACCGGAGCGAGCGAGGCTTCGATTTACGAGCGAGTATTGCCGCGTCGGATACGATTTTTATTTATCACGTATGACTCCTCATTTGCATCTCTATGCGACTCGCGATTTTCGCACTTCGCCGTACGTCCCGCACGATTTACCATCCATTGTCGCGATTGGTTTGGGGCCGTCGATCGTCGAAGCTGCAACGGGATTAGAATCGATATCGACTACCGGGTTTGATGCGGATTGACAGTTGGTTTACGATTCAGTTTTCTCGGAGAGAAATCACACGTAGCTCCGTGATTGAATCAAACTGTTTCAATAAACAACGTTGAGAAATCAGTGTGTAACGCTACAAATTTAGATAAAACAGATTGCACGTTTCATACTAAATATTTTTTTCAGTGTATCAAAATCACCAATTCAGTTTTTAGCAGTCAATTTTTGAGAATGTTCGTCATTTCACCAAAAGCTGCGATTATTTTCATTAAATCTCGAAAATTCACCCCGCGAATTCAAGTCGGACAAGTTTTCACGAGATCCCCGTGTGTAAACGATTCATGAATCGTGCGAATTAGCATACACGAGATATATGAAGGGCAGCTGTTCGGCGCCGGTAGAACACCCGAGTGAGCGATTCCGGACGAAAATGAGGAAGACCGGGATTCGACGGGGTGTCGAAAGTGTTCGAAGGCCCATGGTTTTTCACTTGGTAATCAATGGAAACTCGCGAGCGTCGAGTCGACAGTTTGTATTAGAAGACTGAACGGATGGTTCGAGCGAGCGAGCGAGCGAGCGAGCGAGAGAGAGAGAGAGAGAGAGAGAGAGAGAGAAGAGGAGAAAGAAGGAGAGAGGGAGAGAGAGAGAGAGAAGAGGAGAAAGAAGGAGAGAGATAGAGAGAGATAGATCTAGATTCGCGGTATGCCAGGGCTCGACGCCGTGAGCCAATCGGATCTGGTTCAAGGAACTCGGGAGCCGCGTCGATTTGCATTGCAAAATAGGACGCCGGTGTGGTATAAGTTGCCCCCTCTTTCCACCCCGTTACTGGAGAACCCATACGAGCAAGAGCAGAGCGCACACGCCATATAACGTTGTTGTACGTATGCCGGTGTCCTTCTTCCTTGGTTTGTCGCCGTATCGTGCTATCCTCCTCGCGCCACGACACATGGCCTACGTTCGATTATTTAGATATGCAGATGATCCGTGAAGCCGAGTGGCTCGCCCTGTTATAGGGTGGTAGAGGTGCGGAGGGAAGGGCTTTCGGAACGAGGGGAACTGCCGAGGTGAAGATCGAGAGGGTCGCGAGTGAGAATGAGATAGAGATAGAGACGGTGTTTTGTGATTGTATGTATATACTGGGTTGCTCGAAAAAAACTGATTCTCGTAAAAATTGTAATCTCGAATCGGCACAATCAACCAGAAATTGTTTTACATTCTTTGTCGAGAACAAAGCTTTGGTTCGTATCTCGATTTGTGCTTCATGATTCTTTGTAGATATGTTCCAGAAAAAGAAAAACTATAAAAAATTTAATCATTTTTATACAACGAGCTTTTATATGAGTAAATGAATAGTGTGTTCTATGAATTTACAAATTTTTTCGATAATTAACGTAGCTGAGATAATTGAAACGATCGCCAACGAGATTTCTCAGTCGATACCTTTAACAACTATTTCGAATCACCTAGTATATCAAATGTGTAGGGTTCGTTCGTTCCATGTAGCAGACGCGAACCACCATCGTCGTGAATTGCGTGTAGTCGCGCGAGACCGTTCCTTCCCCTTCCTACTTACGTGACAACC
>NCVS01000427.1:54456-106150 GCA_003055095.1 Goniozus legneri
AACGCCACTGGCTCGTGCAGAACGAAACTTACTGGTTGACTCTCTTCCTCTCCCTCTCTCTCTTCTACTTTCTTCCTCTCTCCCTCTCGCTCCTGCCCCCACCATTCGAACAAAGATGCTCACTTTTACGTCGTACGTAATTATCTCATTGCTATCTCACTCCGAGGCCCCTCACTTTAATTGCCTCTCATTGGAATTAATTGGAGACGAAATTAATTCTTGCTTTTCTCACTGTCACGAGTAGTTAGCTAAGAATTTTCTTCTTCTTATCGATCTTATATGCTAAAATTGAATCGTCGAATAACTGTTATGCATGGGGAATAACGATTCCTCTTGTTTTTCATTACAAAAATTGCTTCCTCTTTTCTTACTTGTACGTTTTGTAGCGAAATCCAGTCGAACGAAAATTATAATGCAAAATAGCAAATTTTTTATACGCACGTCGCGATGACGACACGAAAGCCGACAGAGCCCTTTGAAAACGATATTCTCGGTGATTTATCGTCATCCCTGTTCCTTTATGTCGAGTTTTGCATATCGTAACGTCCTCGCGTTCTACCCTTGCGTCGTTCCACCGATTCGCGCGTTCACCCATATGCACTCGTGTTTTGAATTTCCGTATACCGTTTGAGGAATCTTTGAAATTCTAATTATATCTCCAGGAGATCGAATTTACTCGTTTCGAACCAGCTTTCATGACAATGAAACGAGAAAAATCCCACTTTTTCTCGAAACATTCAGTCGTGGAATTAGTTTCAACTCGAACTTATGAATCATGAATCGATCCGTTAATGTTCTCGCAGAAAAATAGCAATTCCTAGTTTAATGTGAAAACTGGGCAAAAAGCAATGGGTAAATAACGCGGGTAAACTTTCACAATTACGTATTCACGTACGTCAATTAAAGAACAAAAATCCTTTGTGCCGCGTAGCGTTTAGAAGTAAAGGGGCTTTAACGATCATTCCACGCGTGGAACTGGTTTAAACCGATCATTTAAGTAAGGCAAATGCAAACGGATTTTATACTCGCGTAATTACACGTCGGGTGTCGTTTCGTGAATTTCTACTAGACTTTTTCTCCTTCGCTTTCGTACGTACTTACCTAGCGGAACCATACGTACGTTGGATAATGTCATTTGCGATTTTTGCACACTCTCGCACGTACCAATACCGTTGCCGGCGTATCGAGAATTTTTTCCCGATATATCGTATCAAAATTCAATACGCGATATGGGAAATTTTTTGCCATTCGCGGCGGTGAGTTATTAGAGTTCGCTCGACGAATTGGCCGACTCACGACGAAACGGCACGTCGCAATTAAATCATTTTTACGATCTGTGCCCCCCAGCGACGGATCGATTTTATGCAGAGCGCGGAGAGAACAGCCGTATAAATGTGGGACCCGATAGTCCTCAAGTTTAACGACGAGCGAGCGCGCGCGGTCCGATGGGAAAATTGATTTGCCGAACCCGGCAAAAATTTTTCGTACTCGGTAGATATTTAATTAAGGACGCAATTAAAGCTTTTTTTCCCTTCTGGGAATGTCGTAAAATGACTTTCTATCGGGGTTTCTAATGAAAATTCACAACGCGCGAGATGGAATGAATGTAATAAAACAAAATTGGAATCAAAATAGGAATTAACTCGCTAATTGGTATTGAAATTATCAAACGCTATTAAAATTGCGAAATTCATAAATCGAGTTTTTATATCGCACGATTGAGAACGATATCGAGATCGTCGAATTCTGGTGGAACAATTTTTGGATTTTTTTTGCGAGTTTCGAGTAAGAGAGAATCTTCTCGATTATCAATCGACCACCTTGACGACGGCACGAGAATTAATTGGGACGACCTCGTTAGCGGCGGATATCGCCACCGAAATCGAAAAAGAAATCGCTCTTCTCTCGCACACGCTGCAGTTTCCGTATGCGCGCGAGAGAGGACCGTAAAAAAATGTATCCACCTTCTCGTAGACTTTTTTTCCCGTCGCCTTTTCCTTTCTTCGTCTTCTTTTTTTCTTGGCCGTTCAACCCGGTGGCCACACACACCTCTCCCAGCATTTAATTCCGATTAACCCACCTCACGAATTACTCTCTCGTCGTTCTTGTTGCTGATTCGCAGCGGGAAAAAATCATCCTCGAATCAAATAATCGACTCTCAAAAGAACATTTCGTCTCGTCGAACATTTCCATTACCAAGTCGGTACAAAATTTAATCTTCTCTTTCGTAACTTTAGGAAATGGACTGTTTATTCAAGGCTGCTGAAAATAGCCTCGAAAAAATAAAAATCACGTTACACTAGGTGATTGAGGAATAATCTAATTTTGTTAATGAGTAGGTAGAGCATAACTAGAATAGGAAAGAAAAACAAATTGCGAGGAGGAAGGAATAGAGTTGTAAATGCGTAAGGGTCCCCGAGAGGCCCGACACGCCGGTCTGCCAGTTTTTCCGAGCTCCTTTCCTTTGTGGTCGCGCGCGATCCGGCCGAGCAACGCTCTTGCACTCGCCAATTGGATTTACACGGGTATTTACGACCGGCTCTCTCGCGTGCTTCTGATAGACGCCAACGAGGATGGAGAAAGTGAAATAAACGCGCTTTGAATTTCTTGTACGGCTCTAACTAATAATTCCACGAGGGTTAAAATTCACCGTGTGTCGCATTTCTCGGATGAGCGCGGATGAAGACATTTCAATTGTCTGCTGAATTCTTTAAGGAGGAAAAAACTTTTTAATTGAGATGCGAGTGTATCCTTATACGGAGAATACTTTCCAAGTCAAAATTTTCGGATACGAAAAACGCGAATCGCCTTTTTATATTTCCTCTCGAGGATATATTCGCATTCTCGAATATTAAATTGAAAATCAGTGCGTTGGCTGTTCGAATTCCGAGTTGGGTAATAAATTGAGATCGAGCGGAAACAAAAATGAACAAAAATCGTGAATAAATGGAGATTGGGCCGCGCTATTATTATGACACCGCGTCCGAGTTTTCACTGCCGGTAAAAAATCCCCGCAGAGTGGAGTAGCCTCTAGCTACCGAAACGAGGTTCTCGCTTCCAGTTTATCTATCTCGCGAATCAGCTTCTACGCGCGTTTCAATTTCGCACAATGATAGCTAATTGAGTCAGCCGTAACGTCCAGTTCGGACGTGGTATATGGGAACATATATATACGTTGTGTCGATGCTTTATATTTATAACGCAATTTGCATCGATATACGCGATATACGAGTTGGATTGTAAATATCCCACCGCTCGGATATTATACACAACTTGGACTTTCCGTGAAACCCGCATTGTACAATATACCATTGTCGTGTTTCTAACTCGCGAAAGTTTAGCGACTCGTAAGTCACGCGCTCACTCCTTGATTTTCCCCACCAGATTGTTTTTCAAAAAAATCAAAATTCCACGTGAGCAAAGTTCAACAAAGATGCACGCCCCGAAAATAAAAATTTCGTCGAATGAATATTTATTTCTCTTTTTAACAATTCATTTTACCAAATAATATTTATATCTAAAATTAAAAAAAAATATTAAGTAGCTTGAATAAATTTCTATTCTTAGTAAGAGAGCAAAGAAATTTGAAATATCGGAGTCTGGACGAACGATAAACAATCTCGAGACTTGAGTATCGCACGCAAGATCGGATTTCGTTTGCTCCGAATACCGGGAAACGGAAAACCGGGATCGATAAGATCGGCGATACGCGAGAAAAACTGCGCTCGCGTATACGCGAGAGCCAATGAACCACGATTAATTTATATTGTAATCGCTTTACCGGAACGAGAAATCACCGACGACAATATGGGCTAGCTTTCGCGCACGCGCTCGTGTTCATATCCACGCGTGGGTTTGTATGCGTTTGTGTGTCACGCGTGCGGTTTTTGGCGTGTGCGTTACGCGAGCCGCCACGTTTCACAGCGCCGAGGATGTGTTGGGAATAAAAGTGACGGGCACGAGCGCCGAGATCTATGTTAATCGCGCCGTGCGTTATCGGTTTCGGAAGAGATACACGAGATCGCCGATTCGTCCATGATTTCTATCGATCCTTCTTGTTTTATCGACCGCATTATTCTGTCTCGGAAATGCAATAAAAATCAGTTTCCCTGCAGCTTATTTTCGAAACACTCGCGATAGAACGAGAAACATTTTCTTTCCATTAGAAACAATTAAAATTGTTAAATAAAAATTCTAAATATTCAATTTTTCAGAATAGATAACACAAAATATGTATCGAGTGTTTCATAATTTTTCATATGATGCGAGTGTAAATTCCAGTCCAGGAATTTCTAACATTGCATCGGATGTACAATTGGCGAATAAATATCGAATTCCTCTTAGATAGCGATATCACTGCTTTCCTATAAATCCCGGGTCTACACGGTCCGAACATTACGAGCACTCAGGCCCGTGGAGTAGCCACGTAAGAAAAGAAGACGGAAAATCGATCCGAAAAATCGAACACGCGCACAGTCGCGGACGCGAGTATCGGTGCGAGAAAGCTACGACCGTTACGCATCGGGGATTTTGCCGATTTCCCCTGTCGGGCCCGCCCCTGGTCCGTTTTTCGTCTCGTAAAGTTGGCCGATTATCGATCCGCCGATCGATTCTCTTGACGCGTTGAGAGGTTACACACGTATGTCGATGACACGCCATAATGCGCTCGCGCGCGTACAACACGATATATCTGCATTCCACGGCATGCAAAACCATGTGCGCCATACGAGAACGTGATTTGATTTCCCTATCGATCGTAGGTCGAGGGGGACTCATATTCATCGCTCGAGCGAGAAAGAAACCGATTGTGTCTTTCTTATTTTTGTCATTTTGGAACGGGGCGCGACTCGAATTGTTAGCGCTCGTCGATTCTTTCTCGATTTTTACGAACGAGCTTGAATATTCTCGCGAGTACTAGTCAGAGCTTGCTGTTTGGGGAAACTCGATCGGGGAGTGACAGCCACTCGATATATCGGTAATTTGTTTTCCCTGATTGTATTCCGAGCGATCGGCATTCGAGCCGAATGTCGCGATGATTCGTATTCCAAACACCGGGTTCGGTCATTGTTTCGTTATCGAATTTCGAGTGGTTTGCAACACTGGCTTCGGTTTACCAAATAGCTTTCTGAATCACAAAAATCTTCGTCAGAAGACAACATTAGTCATCGAGTATCCGATAGTATGAGTTTTTGTTTGCAGTAACAAAAAAGTATTATCAATTGCTAACTCTAATCCTTGTAATTAACGACACACGCAAACTTTAAAATTTGACAAAAAGGGGGCTTAATGATCACTCTAGAAGCAGCATTTAATTCGTAGCTTGGGGACGAGCATCAATCAGGTTTTCGGTATCGTCCAAGAGCGACTCGTGCTCGCGGATTCTCGCGCACGCGATTTCGTGGGCGCCTTCTCTGAATCGCTCCGGGGCCGCGCGCGCGTCAAGGGAAGGAGAGCGAGAGAGGTCTCTGGCACGATTAACACGTGTCACGCGTCACACGCACACCACCACCGAGCCTTCTCATCAGTCTCAACTGTTTCACGGGGCCGCGCACGTACGGGGCGCGAGCGCGCGCGCCAGTATTATAACCACTTTTCTACAGATATGTACGCAAAATTTTTCGACCCCACCTTCCGACGAGTCTGTCCAAAGAAATAATACGTATAAGCTCTTAATTAAAATTGATCATTATTTTTTCATGAGTTTCAATGTATAATTCAAAAATTACAGTATTGTTTCGCAATCGAATTTTATTTATAAACTAGAGCAAATCTTGTAAAATTAATAATATTTCCATTATTGAAGGCTTATAACGATTTCAAAACCACATCCATGAAAGGAGACTTATATTTTCCTTTAAAAAGTTAATGAACTTGGTTACTGATCTTTTAAGGATGGCAAATTATATCGAGTTAAAGTAAAACATATAAGACTTGAAAAATTAACAACAAGAGTGATTTTATCCTGCAAATAGTTTTGAACTCGACAATAAAGCTATATCGATCTTACAGTGGCTGGCGTTTCGAGCATGTAGGACAACAAATGGACGACCAGCGGAATATTTTCCGTACATTCCCCGGCACGCATGGCCGCTTCGGGAATTTCGCGCGATATAAGCGAACGAGAGAGGAGGAAAATAAGTACGACACGAAAATCGCCACGACAGCGAGAAACACTATCGCGCATTATAATCGGCCCGGTACATCGGCTTTTACAATCAATTTGTAAACATTAGCGCGAGCTACCGAAATTACATTCCGAGGACGGAAGCCTCGCTCGTACGAGCAGAAGAGTTATCGATATGAGACTCGCGTCGTCGCGCGAATACCGTATTTTCCAGTTGCGGCTGGCGCCGAAACGGGCGAGCGCGCGCGCGCGCGCAAAAAAAAAAAGAATTTCCACCGCTCGTGCCGTGCGATCGAATCTCGCGTTTCGAAAAAAGGCGCGACTTTTCCCTCCCCGGTATTTAGAAATCGAGCGAAGTTCCCGATCCGCGCCGGTGTATCGGAATTTCTAATTGAAAAATTCGCCCCCTCCCTGTCCTCGTAGAATTCATCACACACGAGTTACGTTTCAATTGGAATCACGGTGTACGATGAAATTGAAGTTTAGTGACAATTCAGCGAATTCGTGGAACGTGGTAGCGCGTCGCGCGAGCGAATGAACCGAGTAGACGAACACACGTAAAATAAATTACGTGTGCGTATGCGCGCGATATATTGGAACGCGAGTCTCGGTCGCCGAGAGCGTGACCGCTCCATCGGAGTCGGCCGGGCGATTGTCTGTGTGCGCGAGCGAGCCGGGCGCGCACGCGTGTGCGTGCTTTTCCATTCACGAAAGAAATCATGCGCGACTGCGGAAACGAGCGGTATTAACCGCTCTCCTCCGTCTCTCCTCTAGTATATTTAAAAAAACCCCAGCAACGTTCGCGCGGACGGGTGACGACAGGAAGGAGCTCCGAAGACGTGACGCTACGAGCGACTGCTACTGTGCGCGTTTATACACATTTTTAAAAGGTTCGTTCAACCTTTTCCTTTTCCTGTGTGTCGTATTTTACGACGTTCCACGACCTATTTTGCTCATTCATTCACATTACAGAGACGGCTTTTTCGTTTCATTCAATTCCTTCGGTGGAATTGGTTACGAATCGAGCGGCTGAAAATTTTATCAGATTCTACTGTTAGAAATGACACTCTGAAACTATTGGTTATAATTATCAACCAGTTATTATAACTGGTATATTACACTTATATATCTCGTGAAAATCAGATGATGACTAGTCTAGCCCAGAGTAAGTGTTACTATTGAAAAATTGGGTCAAAAAGATGGTTTTATTTTATAAAATTGAAATTAAAAAAATGGAAAGGAATGTTTGCGTCAAATGGCTGACTGGTTAAAAATAACATCGAATATGTTATTATTTTAATCACTGTTAACCATATAGAAATATTCAGAGTGACGCAATCATTCGTGGCGTAGACGATATTTCGATATGATAGTACGATCTTGTAATTTCGTACATTACTACGTGCACACGTGTTGTCGAGATACAAGGAATAATACGATCGCAGCAGGGTTTTTAAATTCCCCCGTGCGCACCTGCATCCTGCCGAAATCCGTTTCGCGTGTATTCGCATTCCGCTCGCGAGGAAGGGTGAAAGGGGTGGGGCGAGTTTGTAGGAATCGAGCGATAAAGGGATACGCGGGAAACGACGTATACGACGATCGTCATTAATCGCGAAACGGCGTCTCTCGCGTAATTACGTCGTTTAATGCCGCCGTTGTAAATAAAACTGCGAAAACGAGGCGAACGCTCTTAACTCACGCGGAATGCAGTTTCTTCTGATCGCTCGAGGTTGTAACTCGCGCTTCCGGAAATACGAAGGCGAAATAGTTTGCCGATTTGCATCGCTCTTCGATAATCGTTGAGTAAATCGTTTAGACAATTTCTAGAGTTTCTGTGACTCCGACGCTCGAACGCGGTGATATTTTTTTCGTTCTTTTCTAGGACGGAAGTACTCGTTTTCCTAATCGAGTACGAGCGAACGTGACAACGGGGAACGAAACTGCGAGTATTTTCCGATCGACTTTCACCGCTCGACTGAGTGAGACAAATTCTTTTTTTTTTCGGGATCATCGACGGAGCGCGTCGAAATCGCAAAACTGTTCCTAATCGTTCCATTGTTGACAGCGTTTCCCCTTTGTTTTGCGCCTTTGTTCTTCGCCCGGTGAAAGGCCAAGACGTTTCGAAAAAGTATAAATGACCGATGCTAATGATACCTGATCGATGTACGCGTTCTTTCGGTAAAAAACGCACGCGCGCGGTTCACCGTTACGGGGACGCAAATGAGGAGACTCGATATGACAATCGATATATCGAACGTGCTCGAGATTCACCGAGCTTCCAGGAATCGCCCGTGTTTGTACTGTTATATTCACGAAATTTTCGTAGCCGAAATTAGACGCGACCTCGAAAACAGAAGAAAAGAGTTTGTAGTTGACCGCGTATCTTTGAATTAATTCGATAATACTGACAAATTAGGGAGGAAAAATTTCATAACTCCAAATTAGTTTCGGGAAATAAACTTTCCACGGGTCAAAAATATCGTCCGATTTTGGGTAATCGCGCACCGAAATTCATCAGAATGACCGTAATAAACGAAAACGTAATGGGTGGAGAATGAAATATAATGAGCGGCGGGCACTAAAAAGGGAGGAAAAGAAAAATTATCCAACGCCGCGGAATTCCAGTGTGGGGGAATTCCCCCGGTCTATAACCATATTCTCTCCATCTCGCTCTCTCGCGATACCCCTGCGGTCTTCGGAACCGGTATTCGGAGTCTGCTCTTAATCCCGCGACGATTAATAATACGAAGGAGTCCGTATTCTATATATACGTACACTACACGAAAGCGAGTATAAGTATAACTTTCCGCATTATTCGCGAGCCGCGTGAGAAATGCACCGTTCTCGTGTCTCGTATTTATTTAATGCGTGTACCTGTATATGTATATGTATACTATATAAACGCGGACCGTGTCGATAACTATATTTTTCGACGATTATTGCTAGCCATTTCCGCGACTGTCGAAGAAAATTGCGAAACCGATTCCCGTGCACGGGACCGGATTTCACCGATTCCCACGGCGACTGGTAGCATCGTTTACTCTCCCCCACCTACCACCGCCTCTTCCTTCTCCTCTTCTTCTTCTCCTCTCGAGACGATTCGAGCCCGACTCGATTAAATACCCGCGTGAATAATTGGACGAGTTATCTCGGTACACTCGCTCGCGGTTTAATGCGATTTTCCAGCAAAATCGAACGCTTAACGGAGAACGTCAAACCAGTTTTCAATGTGTACGATATATCATTTGGGATATCGTTTGGATTTTCCACGCTTCTTCCATTTTTCGATGTTACGATACACGGTTCGGTGGTTTACAGATTTTCTTCGTTCACCGAGAAAAAAGGAACTATAGCTAGCGAAGTTGGATTTTATCTCAGTTGGCGTAATATTGATTTTAATGACAACGATGACATTATAGACAAGATTGCATTTCGCATATCTTAATCACTCAGATGTTGGACCAATTTAGTCACTTTGTAGATGCAACAATGATAACTCGACAAAGTACATTGATTCATTGCAATTACCTAATAAGCTCATAAGTCTTGGTGGTTAGTTAATTATTTGATTACAAGTTTGATCAATTTTTCACTGTAGAAATATTCTTAATTCGCGTTAAAGGGCATTTAAACATTTGGAATATTTTCTGCGCCAACTTTTTGTCGGTATTAGGTGTATTGGGTTCTTGACCGTCCCGCGCGACTCGCCCCAGGCGAAACCAGAGCTCGATTCTTCTCTCTCTCTCTCTCTCTCTCTCTCTCTCTCTCTTTCTCTCTCCCTAGGATTCGTCTTGTCTCTCTCCCCACCTTGAACGCCGGAGGAGACATCGGCACAACGAACTGGCACCCCGAGAGAGGGATTCTTCCGTCCTTTTCTCGCTCCTTCTCCCCGGTAGAAGTACAAGTTTCAAATTTACACGTACGAATCGCTCCGGAATGCGTGCAACGCAGATCGAAAATCCATTTCAATACGAAGCCAATCAACGCGAAATTCGTTTCTTCTTTTTATCAATTTCATTGCTTGGAATCGAAAATATCATCGTATTGAATAATTAATTGATTCTCGGTCCTCCCTTTCACGTCCTATTTCTCAATTTTCTCATACTATTTTCATATTCAGCGATTGTTTCCATCGAAGAATTTTGATTTTGACATACGCGCATACGGCGAGCGATTCGAATTTTTCGTCGGGCCTCGCTACCTTGGCCTGTCTGACACACTTTCGCGACTCTAAACTCACGGTGTGTATAATGCTCCGCGCACGGCCATCTGTCGATATCGGTTACAATAATATTTATAAACTGCGTCTCGCGAAACGCGCGCCGATACCGGGAGAGTAGTGCATAACGCGCGGGCAAGCATGTGCGAAATGCGAGCGTTTTTCTCTCTTCGTTCAATTTTTTAAATTGCCGTTAGATCATCGCGAACGATAAAACCGCGCGACATAATAGAGCGCTAACTGGCGTGAATAATAAAAACGCGTTTCGATCGAAAATCCGCGCAAGCGAGAAACGTATCGTTTATGTAATCGTAACAGAATACCGCCCCGATAAGAATTTTCATTACCGCTAATTGAAGCTCCCACTTGAAACGAGATATCTTTCGGGATTGGCGAATGCTGAGAGGGTTGGTAGCGGCGCGTAAAAATCGTGAGAGGATTAGGGCTCGAATTAGCCGCGAGAGAAATGCTGGAAACTGGATATCCAGTTTGTCCGGAGTGCGCGGATCGAGAGACGCGGAAAAAGGACGATATCCTCGAGATTACCGGCCTCCGATTTTTTCGCGATCGGCTTTATATGGCCGCCCACGACAGTTACTTGCTGAAATTTACGCCGGGGGGAGCGATACAATCATTATCGTCACCTTTGAATTCACTTAGGAGCCCCCTCTTCAAATTATAATAATTGCAGTTTATCGAATTGCAAAATTAAAAATAGTCTTATTTCAGGTACTTGATTTTGTCTAGAGAAATAATGAATTTGACATTTGTTAACAATAGATAGGTACATAATTTTCAGATATTTTTTGATCATTACACGTTTCATTTGATTTCGAGAAAAAAAATTGAGAATCGATGTATCCAATCCGATATTTATCCGGACCAACTCGTTTGTCTAACCGTTTCCACATTCATTGTACTCCTTGAAATTCCTCGCAACGGATATATTTCCACTCGGGGCGTCCTGAAGAGTTTCGCCGGATAAGATAAATCGCCCGTGGCAAAGACGTATAGCAAGCACGCGCGAGCGAGCTCTTCGGTTCCACCGATAACGCGAAATCCACGTGGAAGATTTCGGGTCCGGGGGAGAGAGCGAGAGAGCCGATACACGCGCCGCTATACGCGCGTCCCGTGATCTACGATCCCAGATATAGGAGCATTCTGAAGGTAAGCTCGCGCGAGATAGCTCGCGAGATGTTTTCGCCTATCCTGGAGGCGGAAGTCGACTCTCGCGCGGCTCGGGCGCCCGCGAGAGAGTGATCTAGTGCTCGCGATCGCGGCAAAAGGTATCGCTTTTATCGCGAAACGATGTGGAAACGCCGATAGATAGAAATCTCTGCCCCGTTGTTTCGCTCATTCGCTCGCGAGTCTCTCAATGATACATCAGAGGCGGACAAAAAAGAGCGGTTACGTGTTCATTACACCCCGGCAAACGTGTGTTTTTATCGACACCCTCGAAACAATTATTCCCCGCGCTAGAATTCTTCCGCGGTAATTGAAATGACCTTTTCGTTCGATCGGCCGAGGAAATCTTACGTGCGGGAGAGAGAGAAGAAAAAAAAAAGAATGGAAATAGCGCGGAGATAGAATGACACACGTGGACTGATTTTACAGTATGAAATATCGCGTTACTTAACGGCGTTGAGATCACGACCCGACATAGCTCGACGTGGAAAGAAAAAAAGTGGAGAGAAAATAAGAAAAAGAATGGTAAAAATCGGCGATCGAGTTCCGGCGTTTAGCGAGCGATGATTATCGAGCGACGAAATGGGTTAAGGCTCCGGCCATTTACACCGAGCGCGCGACTCGATGAGATAGATAAAAAGCTTCTAGCCGGTGGCTGCGCGGAACAAACGTAGGCGTCGGCGTCGGGACAACCTATGAAACTGTTTATGCACGCGCGTGTCGTGAATTCGCCAAACGATAAGACACACACCGCGCATGTGTGGATCGCGAGTGGAGATTAAACCACGTGGCGAGAGAAACATGTCCTCGTCTCGACCGTTTTTTTTTTTTCGCTCTCCTCCTTTTTTTCCGCCTCGAACACATTCGTTCGGAGGAATTTCAAGGATACGGAGCATAAATTCGAAGACAATCGACGCTCGATAGATCGATTGTTAAAGCGTCTCGCATAATACGCGAAATTGCTCGCGATAAATATCGCGTTTCTAAAAGTCGTTACACTTTTTTTCCCCCTCCCGCGCTCCCCGCCGGCTTATTTTTCATTCCAGCTCGTAAAATTATTATTTAGTCGCGCGAGCGGGGGAAGGTTTTACGCGATAACGAACGGTGCGTAATAAACGTTTCTCACTCGGGCCGTTTATGGGCCGATAGTATTGTTCCACGGGGGGAGAGTACAATGTACAGCGAGATCGATAATAACTATATGCGGTATGCGCTCTCCGTGTTTCGAGAATCGAAGCCGGATCGGAAAAATATCGCGATTTTATCGAGGGTCGCGCTGCTTTCGTAGAACCGATCCATACGAATGAGAATTCTCCGGGAAAAGCGATACCGATATGCGAAACAGTGCTTGCGGAATCCAATCATTCGTGACCTATATGATCGAGAGGGGAGTAGAAAAAAATTAAACATCGACTTATCGCACGCGAACAGGGATCGCGAATTATTGCTCCATTTGCATTGCGAATTCGCCACTTCGTGCTCAGCTCTTAAGCCTCACGGAACGGAATTTATCGATAGTTTCTCGTCGCTCTTGCGCCGCGCGGCTGGAAATGAGCGTACCGATTTGCGGAATACGTTAGGCGGCGCGCGCGCGAGCTCACGTTTTCTGCTTTTATCGAAAACGTACCGGTAAAAGCGGCGCTCGTGAATCGGGTTCCGTGGCTTACCTATCGTCATGACCATTTCGGGATTATTAATCGCGGATTTCGTTCGAATATCACTCGCCGGATAAACCCGATCGATTCGGAAACGAGAAAACGCTTTTCGTAGCTGTGAACCAGTTTTGTCCCGAACGAGGCTGCGCGATGAAATGCACCCAGCGAATATCGAATATTTCAAGTCGATTTGTGGCCGGGTGATTTTCGCTTAGAATCGATTCCGCATTCGCAGCTAGAACTGAAATAAACTCAGAAATTGACGAGGAATTGTCATGTAATCTGTACACTAAAAATAAAAATTTGTCGAACGTGAAAATTTACTTGCACGTGTCGAAATAAATATTTAAATTGTTTGAATTTTATTCAGTGATTTTTAAATAAATATCGAGTAGATTAATAAATTTCTTAATGAACGTAATATAAATCCTTTTCTCATAAAAATAATCACAGATGCGGAGATAAAATCAAACAAAACCCGATCGCGAAATATAAGCCGTATAGTAGATTTACAAACCCTACAAAACAGTATCCCAGAGGGTGCAATTGGAGTTATAGTTTAAATAGAGCGGATGGCTCGCTTTAATCCACTAGTTTTCAGCGCGGACAATTAATTATCCGTTGATGCCTTCTGAGAACTAGCTACGGGACATGCGTATATATCGGGGGGGTGAGGGGGTGTACAGAGGGAAGCACAGTGACGACGAGGAGGAGCGAGGAGTGGGAATGATCCGCGAGTGGAGAGCGCTCACGGCACCGACCGCGATCGTTTTATAGACACATATGATGGAGCGCTCTCAGGCCGATCGTGTTTCAAACCGCAGAGGGACTTTAAACTGCTCAGGGAACGAAAGTGAGACTCCTTCTCCCGCTTTTTTCATCCTCCCTGACTCGTCGATGCTCCGGGCGATCGCGGTGACGGAAAAATAAATTCGTCGAAACGAACGAAAAAAGGGAATGGCGTAGGGACGAGGAAAGAAAGAAGAATAAGATTCATTCAAGGCCTCGGGAATCTTAATTGTCGCGAGTAGAACGTTAGGTAGGTATATAGACGTAAACACGTTTCGCGCTCTACCACGAGAGAAAGAGAGAGAGAGAAAGAAAGAGCGAGAGCTTCGAGATGATAAGTAATTACCGGTGGTGGATACACGTGGGTAATATTTTAAACTCGCGAGCCCCGGGGACACGGTGCGCGCGCGCGCGCGAGCACGTTTTGATAAAGACCCAGCCACGGCTCGAGCTTTTCGTTACGTTTTTATCGTTCGTTATCGGATCGTAATTTACGAAAGGGTAACGAACGCGTTGGAGGTCCCATAAATACGATCGGTGACAAAATTGCTAAAGGTCGGAAATTAAGACATATAAATACAAAGAACGAATATGAATAAACAATGTGTTCTTTATAAGTTTATTTTACAAAAAAAAAAACACTCCGATATACTCTCGTCGAGTAGTCGTAAAGTCTGTTTAGCTTTTGTTTCCATTTATCCCGGCAACCTTCGGGTCGGTTCCTAGCCACGGATTTTCATTGTGATTCGCCATCCCCCGTCGCGCTGAACAAGCTTTATAAAAAATTCCCCTGAACTCCGGAGCGGGCAGGAGCAACAGGTCGCTACGCTCTGCGTTCGCTCTCCTCTCTCTCTCTCTCTCTCTCTCTCTCTTCTCTCGTTTCCCCTTTCTCTCGAACCCTGCGGATCGCGGATTATGGATGGTCGCTTTCGTGGATTTTTATGGCAGAAAAGATCCGAACGCGTCGGTTTCGATCTTTATCGCGCGTGAAACGGCATTCCGCTGCGGAGCTGCGGATTCCGCAGGGCTTCGATGACAGCTTGACTTTGCGAGAAAAGTTTAGATACTACGAGGAGATAATTCATCTCGGGTCGCGAATATAAAAATTACCCCGATAGGCGAGATAGTCTGAATGGTGTATTGAATTCTTTGCTCGTGTTACGTTACTAACCCTTTGATCCACAATTGTTTTATTAACTGTGTAAAGTGGCGCGCCATGGGTAACGTCATAGTTGGTATTGTACAGTTCACGCGTGATGAAATAATATTTTAATTCTGAAAAATAAGACGTCGAAGGATGTTTTTCTTTACGAGCTCTCTCAGTCTAAAAGACTATTATTGATTTCGCAATAATCGAATCAAAATTGAAGAAGATGTTGTAGATAATAGAACAGGTGTAAAATAATAAAATTCCTTATATTCCCCGGGTTCCAATTATCGATACCTTTCGCACAGTCATCCGGGGAGCCCCACCTCTCCGCTATTATACCTAACCTTTAATCTATTCTTCTAGGCGCCAAGTCGATAATTACCGCATCATCGACGTGTCTATCAATCGAGCGCGTGGGACTCTTCCGCGACTCGGCGAACAAGATATATAATTAAACGAATTTAATTTTCCCGGCGCGAAGTCCTCGACGTTTTCGATCTCTCGATTTCGAAAATCCGAACCGAGCGTCGGTGGGGATCTGGGAGCGATCGCGAAACCACTTCACGGGCGCCATTAGGGTCCTGGTAAGGCGAGATAGAGACATTCATCATCATTAGAATGATAATTACGTCGAGCGAGCCACTCGGCTGCGACTGAAGGCCTGTAACAAAGCGAGAGGCGCGAATTCATAGATAAAAGGAGATAGAAGCTACGTCGATTAATATCGCGAGAGGAAGCGGGATAGAGTATCGGAACTGTGCACGGGAACACTCCACGGTAAATTTCTAAATGAAAATCTTCTCGCCACGTGTGGGAGTACGTGTCTCATAAAAGGCCCGATCGTCTTAAGTCATATTTGTTTGAAAATGAATATGAAAGTAAGAAAAAAAGGGACAGGGAGAGAGAGAGAGAGAGACCGTGAAACTTCTCTTCCGCTTCTTACTCGCTATCCGAGTTTCGACTTTCTTGTCTTTCGCTCAGCCGTTCGTTTGATTCTTTTCTGTTATTATGCCGCGTGCAATCGTGCGACACGTTCGCGGCATCCGGCCGCGTACGTGACGTCATACGCACGCCGATATATCCCACCGGTAAAACGGCCCAGTCGGGAGTTTCGTGACGTATCACTCCTCCCCCTCTCCTCTCCCCTTCGGTCGATGCACTTCCCAACACGATAATCGCGTAACGACATTCGCGGTTTTATCGTTAAGTCATTTTCACCCGATCGTAATCATAAATTGATCTTTTTTCCATTCAATTTTAAAATCTCTTTTTCGTTCATTTTTTTTGTGAATCGAACGAGAATAAGGAATGTTATTGTAGGAATTAAAAGGAAAATTTATAATGTAGGAAGTTTGCGATTGAGATCGTGCACAGAAGGCTTAAGAGCGAACGCAATGCGCTTCGTTGCAATACCGAGAAATTCCATCAGGTCTTACTCGGAAATTGTATGACACGAGTGTATTCCACTCGCGAATTAAAAACATCAAACGGATAGAATTTTATTATTCCTTTTTTATAAATTTATTATTCAGGTCGGTACGTGGGCATGCGCGAAAAGTTGAACCAATCCGCGGTAACAGCGCTAGGGGTGAGATTCCGCGAATGAGAAAAGCTCGGCTCGATTGTGCGCGCTGTGTCACACCAATCCCGGCCACGAAGCGGTTTTCTACCGTGAACGCGTGCGCAGACCAGAGATATATCACATCGCAGCCACCCTCGCGCTCCACCCCCATTTTCGCACTCGGACTGGGCGTACCCGAGGCCGCATTTTCTTACGCGACAGGATCGAGTGCTATAATTTCACATCTTAATGGTCACGAAAATACTTTTCCAGATAATCAAGAGGCATTTATTTGGTCACATTTCAACGACCTAGTATCTTTCACACTTTTATATTTAGTTCTAATCCAGAAGTAATCTTAACTGCCGTTACTAAAATATTAAATCTTTGGTATTTTCTGTAGGAAAAATTCTCTTGTTGAAAAATTCCATAATTCTATAATTTACTGTTCGTGTATAGAACATAATTTCATACAGAAAGATTAATAGAATCCTAAAATAGTATATGGACGCTCGCAATTCATACTGGACCACTGCAGTGGCTCTGGCGGCCTCTAAGGGTTAATAAAATTTCGAATTTCTTATTCTCATCATTTAGAGCAATTTCCCAAGCTTTTTGCGCGATCCAACTCCGGCGTGGGCGTAACTCGGTTTCCTTTTTCCACCCCCGACTCGACACCAGGCACTTCGCGTAGCTCGGGGATATACGGTTTCTCGCGGCAAGTTCTGGCCTCGGTGTGTTTTGCCGCGCAAAATTAGAATAATTCGATGATACGTAACTGTTGCGGCCAGAGGGTACGGGGGCCCACGGGGCTCGTGGGCGTGCACGAAATTTGAATATCTGTATAATCGGAACGCCGTTAGGGCGGAACCAGAAAACGGTCCGAGCTTTGCCCTGTCGGCGACACTCGGCTCCACTCTCTCGCGGCTACACACCAGCGCGTCATAATAATCACCCGGTGAAGACGTCCGTGGCTCACCTTAATCGACGTAAAAAGTCGGCTTATCGCTAGAGAAGCTCCTCTTTTTCTCACCTTTCGTAGGAAGGAGTTGCCCCGACTTTTTGCTACATTAGCCGCCCAGGGAAGACATTATAAACTATCTTCGGAATATGCGATCGTTAGAACACGAATTTTGAAAAAATTCAGATGAGGATGGAAGCGGAATTTATTCGCAAATTGATCATAAATATTCTCATACATAGGTAGATGTTTATACAGATAATATCGTAAAATAGCGAAAGAACTTTTTTTTATATGTATTTCAACAAATTCTTAATTTATCCATTCTTTGTTTTATCGCTTCTTCTATCTGTTCGCGAGAAGTTAATCGAATGCATAAGATACATCTTGGCACAGTCACGCGCAGGTGGCAAGAAGAGTAGCCAATTTGGAGGTAAAATATCGGTTAAACCTCGAAATTCCTCGAGACCCATTTAGACCAGATGCTAGTAATCCATTAAGCACTTGTCGGTAATATTTTCGTGCTTTTTGGTTCGCAGATACGAAGACCCGCCGCCACCACTGGACGAAATGAACGAACCCGATGACAAGCGAGCTCGACCGGGCCGCAAAAACCGACCTCTGGCTTGATTATAGTAATTACGAAACGGTAAATAACCAAATTTCATATTCCCTCGTAAATCGGTGAAAATTTGATGCAGAAATGAATTCCCGCTTCAATTTATATTCAATTAATCATCAAATTACGTACGCGATTTGAATACGGGGACGATAAATTAAAATCGATTATCTCTTCCGAAAAATCGCTAATGGACGGCAGTAAGATAGGAAAAATTTGTCATTATCGTACGAGTTCGTTAATTTTATCACCGCGATATCATTAACTGGCATCTCGTACTCAACGTATTCGCGAACGCGCACCTATGTGCGCTAATAACCGGATAGCGTGCGAGTACTTTTATAGATTAATGACGCAAATGAATTGCGGTAACAAGAAGGCGAAAAATCCAGGCGCGAGGTGGAGATCGCAAATTTGCTGTCCGCATTCTTCACCTCGGGATTCTTTCTTAGTTACGGATCGCCTCTGAACGCTAATTAGCCAATTGCTTTGCGGAGAAAACGTTCAATTATCGAGATGCGGAATTCAATAGTCGACGTTAGGGAAGATACTTTCGAGGTATGAATACTCCTCATCACGACTTACGACGTAATTTCGCGTTAGACACGCGTATGTCATAACTACGCAGGACAAACGACCGATGCCGATACATCGGGGGAGTCGAGCTGTCCCGGGCGAGCGAGGGAGCGAGACAGCGAGAAAGAGAGAACGAGAGCGAGATGGGAAATGAAAAAAGAGCTGGCAATACCGCAGCTCATCGAGTGGAACCACGAAATTTCTCTCTCTCTCTCTCTCTCTCTCTCTCTCTCTTTCTCTTTCTCTTTAGCGACAAGTTTTCGTATACAGCGGCGGTTGCACTCGCCTTCTATCTCTCTCGCTCGCTCTCGCTCGGTTAAGGAATTCATCAGCTAAAGGTTGGCAAACGCGCACCACCATAAAACCGAGTGATTTACGCCCGACACTTTATGGGGCCTCGCCAGACGTTCGAGACTCGCTCGCGAGCACTTTTCTCTCTCGCGCGCTCACGTCGTACGGCATATTTGGCGAAATTTTTCGGAACGAAATTTCGCGGGTGCAGAACACACCGCGCGTGATCGAAAACTCGAACGTGGAATTTAATTGCGGCCGCGGGAGTGGAAAAAAAGCTCGTTTGATCTTGTTTTCGTTATCCCAAATTGTTCGCTTTTTTATCTCGCTTTTCTTGCTGGTATTCGTGTTCTCTATCGAGTGGAGGATAATTAAAATAACTCCTCGATATATAAAGGAGTGAGAAAGAAAGAGCGAGGGGGAGAGAGAGAGAGAGAGAGAGAGAGAGAAAGACAGAGGTTCGAATAAATCGAAGAGTCATCGGGCTCGATTTGCATTTCGACGAAATCATAATCGGTATCGATCGACGATTTTAATTCTCGTAATGAATCTTTCTTGCTCCGAAGGAGCGTGCGAGAGCGAGAGAGAGATAAAGAACATCGCGGTGAATGTATCTCCATACGAGACGAGAGCGCGGAGGAAGAGGAGAAAAAAAGGAGGACCGAAGAAAACAGAAACGCGAGCACGTATACGGCCGTTCTCCCAATCAGTGTGTTAACTCGATCTCGCTGGAAAAAAATCTCCCGGGTCGGGCTCGTTTTGTATCGCGTTCGATATTTACTTACCCGGGGATCCGGGTTTTGCCTCGCGCTCGTTTTACGAACGCGCGCACTCGCATGCACGTATACGCGAGACGTCCTCGCGTAATTTCTCATTTTCCTCCTCTCGCTCTCTTTTCCCTCCCCTCTTTTTTCTTTTGCGCGGGAGTGTACAAGCTCGCTCGCGGGCTCGTGCAACTACGGAAAAATCGCTTTCATTACGTTGCGATGTGAAGCACACACACACACACACATACGCCAAGTCAATACCGATAAATCCGAGTACGCGAGCTACACGGAGTATAAAATCGTTGTAGAATGGACCTTACTGTTTGGCCGAAGGGATCCAAAACGCGTTCGGAGTTCTTTGCTCCCGTAAGCGTGACTGTTCAAATATTTGGGGGCCATTCCTCTTCACCGTGTTCGGTTTATCGATAATCAAATTTGATGAAATTCACGAAATTTCATCGTCTGTTTAATCGTTTTTTAATGAATATTTTTTTTTCAATCTCATTAAGATTTTATTTCGACGTGGAGGAAAAATAGAAAGAGAGTATCTCAAGTTCTAGGTGCAGGTAGTTGGTATCTATCAATGAGGAACTATCGAATAGAGGTATGCACGCGATTCTCCCGCTCACGATTCGTTTCAGCCGGAGGTCCTTCTCCGGACGAGAAAGGAGAGAAGCTGAAACTCGTCGATCGGTGTGCCTCCCGGCTTCGCGGTATTTCGCCCTCACGGTCCCCCGGCATCGCGCGATGCTCATGTTAATTACATCCACGGAGATCGATCGCGCCCCCCGGATTAGCCAGTCTTGCCATTCCCATCCTCCTTCTTCGACTACCCAATGATCCGAGTTTCAGCCTCCGCGTATCTATACGCGTACACGGAACCCGCTCGCTCGATGATGTTCGCTTTTAATTGGTTTTCACTTTCGAATGTGTGATAAGATATCAATTCCTTTTATTTCATCCCTGAAAGATATTTCTTTCTTTTCTCCTCCTCGCATTATCCAATTATTTATTCTCGATTCGTTTTCGAAAAGCGTAATTCTTCATTCCCGATTTTTCCGATGGTAATTAACGATTGACTATGGTAAACATACAAATTACAGTCAATATCAATAATTTGTTAAAAGTATTTTACTAGCGAGTGAAAAGACGCGCTGTTTACAGTCCGACTATTGATTATAATGACACGGTGATTACGGCTGTGTCGTGATTAATTGATCGAATGTGGTAATTTCAAAATTCACCATCGATTATTGTCTATCATCGAAATTTAATTTCTCCGTATAACGATATATTTTTGATAAATTGCTAAGTTACATAAAAAATTTTGCGAAAAAAATTCAGTTGAAATGGTCTCATTTTCGTGAGTGCTGTGAGATGATTAGAACGACGAAATTACTGTAATTTACAAATCTGAAATACCCATTTCTAAATCACCTAACTCGCGTAAATTGAGATATTTCGGAAGCTATTAGGTTTAAAAAAAAAAAGAAAAGAAAAATTTGGCACGTAAAAAGATTCCCAGCTCTTTTTTTTAAGGTCAGATATTTTTTTGTCTCTGATCATCCGTTGCGAGATAAAATTTTCACACGTATAAAATGCCGCTTTTTCTACGGTTTTTTCGTCTCAAGTAGTTAATTGGCCGATTTAGGGGAAAAGTTTTTTCATCGTCACGAAATTCTCGCTTTCTGTGGAACTTCTCGACGGTACATCAAAAGCAGTCAAAATATTATCGAGTGTCTTCGGGCAGTTTTCTTTTTCATCTTTCGACGAATTGTATAGAGGGTGAAGTTCGGAGCGAGCCCCAAATGCATCGATCGTAGAATGGTCGTTCGTGGGGTCAAGCGGCGTCGAGAACGGCTCAATTTTCACGCCGAGAGAGCGAACCAGCGGGATACTTTTTCTCACTTTCCCCCACTCTGTCCCGTGAGGCCAGATTTTTCACGAATCAGGTGTCACACTCGTGCCAGGTCTCCATTTCTCCCCTATCTCTCCGTTTCTCTCTCGAAATTTTTTTCTTCGCGAGATTCGCTCGTCCGTGAAAAAATGTGGCCACTTTTCGACCAATTTTTCATCTCTCGTCGAGGTAAAAAAACAACCGCTGGTCCGTAATTTACGTCGTTAAGGAGTGAAAAAAGACCGAGTTTCGGAAAAAAATAACGTTCAACGGTAGTCTTTTGGGGTAGGCGCGCGAGAAAAGTTCAGGTGTTCTGTTTTTTTTTTTTCGGATTTTTATCCCAGTATCGTTTTACGTGAATAAACGTTAAGGGGTGATTTAATAGCGCCTTTTAAAGCGAAATATGTGCCTTTTTCACACACTACTTTTTTTATATTTACTTTTATCAAAAATATTATAAAAAGTTCAAATAAACAAGACGATGAATACAACATGATTTGATAAGTTTAAAAAATGAATTATATTATATTATTATTTGTTAATTTTCTACTGATTTTTCATCGATCGCGCATTCTAATGTTCATGAGAGTGAACATGTAACTTAATGTCACGCTTTTTACGCAAGTAAATTACGAGTAATTAAAATTGTTAGAAACGTAACGGAGACGTTTAGTAGGTCGTTGACGCAACGATACTATTTATAAGCATTAGTTATCTACTCTTTCATAAGCACATTCTTATTCTTGTTCCAAAGATGAAAACTAGTATTTGTAGTTGACAAACTCAAAATCTTTCCACCAGAAGAGAGTATAAATAAATTATTAAAAGTAAAAATAATGTTCTTCGATCATAGCAACGACGAAGCGAAATATATGCGGTGCCAATGAATAAGTCGATAAGAGAACGGGGAAAGAAGGAGAATATACTACCGACAATTGGACACACGCATAACTTCGTATAAGCGACTCCGTAATCGACTGGCTATTGTTTTCCACGACTTCTCAATTAAATGCCCTACGCACCCACGGCCATCTACCTTCCTCCACCTTATTCACCGTTTTTTACCACGTCATGTTATACGCGAGTCACGAAAAAATTTAACGTCTCGTGTTTTCTTTCTCTTCCTACGGACTTCAAAACGACCTCTCGTATCATTAAATCGAAGAATCCTCGCTCGAGGTATTTGTGATAAATGGTCGCCATTCTTTCCTTTCTTCGATACTCGTACGATCCAATCTTTTCAACGTCAGCCACAAAAAATATATCAAAGTGTCGTTAAAACTCTTTTTGGAAATCTATATTTTTCGTCAATTTTTATCTCGCGAATATGTGGGCTGCAGCGCGAATCTCGTTTAGCTTTTATGAATGAACGTTCATTCGATTCTGGGAATTCGAAAAACAGGATGGAATTCTTGATTGCGTGAGTAGTATTGGTGAAGCGTGAAGCGGAGGGGAAACTCGAGGGCACCGAGGTCGAGGATCGGCAAAGAAAGAAGGAAGAGAGGGGGGAATTCTCTCGATGATGTAGTCAGCGAGACATGTGGGTGGGTGTGAGCTACCGGTATTTTATTGTCGCACCAACGTGATTTGTGGTGTTGTCGCTTTGTCGCCGCTTTTCCAACGCCGTGCCTTAGAAATCCGGTAGGGGCGAGACTCGTTCCGCACCGTATATCGACCGAGATTAAAAGGAATGAAAGAGAGAGAGAGAGTAATGTTAAAAAGATCAGCGAGATCGATTATGCTCTAGCGGACCATAAACTACGGCTTTGTGATATGTTATATTTTATTATTTCGCTTTTTGAGCGACAGAATGCGAGCACTGCCTATACGATTTTACATTAACGAGAACTTGGAATATACTAAATTTATTGTCCTCGTCGAGTTACATTTTCAAAAATTCTGCAAAAATAATTGAAGATAATCACTTCTGTAAACAGTCGAAACTCGTTGTCGAGTTCTGTAACGTGATAACTTCGTGCGGCGAAGTGAGCAGAGGTATGGAATAATTCGATATCGGTACACGAAGTAACATCCTTAATGGAAGGAGGTAAAAAAAGAATGAATGAACGTTACCCGGGTGGTTTCCAGAAAGACGATAGGCCGTAAAAGCGCATGTCGCGAGCCGGTACGAACGACGAATATAAATCGCCGCTTCCTTGAAAACACTTGTTACATTCTTTCTCTCTCTCTCGCTTAGGGCCCTCGCGTGCGTCTTACCTGCCTCCAATAACGAGTCTCTCGCGCGCGAAACTTTCGTCGAGAGAACGCATTATATACGAAGGATCGTTACCTCTTTCCACCGCTTCGTGATTTACAGTGACGAATTTACGGTCTAATTCTTGCACGTAACACGGAATAACGAAGAAGAAGTAATTATCCGAAACCAATATATGAATTCACCCACGTGGCTCGTAAAGATTTAGTGCCGCGTGTGAAATAATAAAATAAAACACAGAGCTTTTTCAAAACTGTCTTGTGCTCATTTTTGACGAATGTTAATAAGAATATTGTTGTGTTATAAGTTGGGAATGAAATTAGCGATGCCTATCCATATCGACTCTGAAGATCCATTAATTGATATTTTACTCAAATATCGAAATCTAATATTCAAATTGTCTTCAATCTGATGATAAAAGATGACGAGTGTGTCATTTTCGAGTGTTTGAGATACAGTTACGAAATTTCTGAAAGCGTCATTTCGATGAACGCACATTTTCTAATTTGAATTGCTAATATCCAAAGTTTGACTGAATTCTAATTTTAATACGGTAAATAATTTTTTCTCTTTTCGGTTTGGCAAATCGATAACCGAGGATCTCGCCGATAGGACGAACAAGTCATTAATCACCAGTAAAATTAATTGGTATCGCGAAAAAATCGAGGCTAACACGGATTTTTTTGGGCCCATGTATGAATAATAATTCCTTACGTTATAATGTTGTTCCCATACCAATTCCAAGTATTTAATGCACAATGTTACTTTTGTGGAATTTTACGAGTTTCGACTGTTCTTTCGAGTTTTGAGTGGAAAATTTTCCGGTCACGTTGCGTATATAAATCCGTAACACCATGAATTTCGAATTCCCGTACATCACGGCTAGTTCTATTGTTATTCCGGTGTGAATTAAATGTACAAAATTACGTGAGGTTCGAAAAGATAAATAGGCGCCGATCGGGGAGGACACGATTTATGCGATCAGGAAATAGAAACTCGATTGCGATAATTTATATTTTATTTCAAAACATTATCGTACGCTGCATTTATTAAAATTTCTGGTTTCGGAATGTGGCAAGAAAATCGATATAATTTGCAATCGACAACACCTATGGGAATATCTCGTCGAAGCTCGAACCTTCTCATTTTCTTCTACCTCCTTTTCGTCCCCTCTTTCGTCGCATATCGATATAATTACGTGTAAAGTATCCGGCGGCTAACGACGCGTGCACATTTACACGTGTCCATATAACTTCACCTACTAGGTGTCTCGAAGCGACAGGCTTGGGAATGCAACCAGCTTAGAATATCGCAGTCGAATATTCCTATATGCTTTATCCAATATCGAATGTTTTCCAACTCTTATCAAAACGTTTATGTTTATAATCTGATTTTATTTCTCTTCTTCCAAGATATAAATGAATTTTTATGGGACACCTTGTATTTTATAAAGGTATGGTATCCTCACGGTGAATGAACTTGGAGTTTCCATGGAATAGTCTCGAGCCTTCTCGATATAAGCAATTCCGCGATAACGTACGATTCGCGGTCTCTCGTGGGAATCGATTTCGAGCTGTCGAAGAAGGAAGACACGCGCCTCGATAAACACGCGTGTGCATCGTAAAAGCCCGATTGAGGCGTTATTGTGTAACCGTTTTCGACGTATAATCATAGAATGCGAAGAGCGAACAAGAAAATTTTCTACTGGCAAAAAATATAACATTACGGTTGAACATTTGAATTTCTCCTTCTCATTTACTATTTTATATATTCAAAGAATGGAATTATTATCACTAAGAAATTTATTTTTATACTCACTGTACCAAGGATGTTGAAAAAAAATTTCGCAGAGAAAATTTTTATATTTGACAATTTTTTAAGAATAATTTTGGAGGAATTGAGAAATTGACGATTGGTGGAATTGTAAGAGCACGAATTCGAGAATCGTGTGTACAAGGCGAAAGGAGCTCGAGATACATTGGAATCGAGTCGCGCGGGCGCTCGAGTATCGATTGTTTGCCGCACCAAGGGATATCCCGTTTCCACGTGAGACACATAATACTCGGCATACCGTTCGCGCTTTCATACGTGCCGCGCGAAACTGGCCACCCCACGCACTCTCTTCTATAACTTAGAACAAATTCCAGTTCTCAGTTTTTTTTTCTCTCCTCTCAAAACTACCGTTAACTCCACGAAAAACTCGTGTAATTTTCCTTCCCAGAGCGGCGTGATCGATATTAGATAAAAAAAAAGAAATTCATTTTCTGATCGAGGTGTACAAAAAATGTTGATAAAAAATGATCGATCGTGTCACGCGAGAGTATATTAGACCGATTTTAAGGTTTACCGTATACGAGAATACAATAAACTCGTGTGCAAGATGTTTTTTTGAAATCTCTCGGAGAGTTGCAAAAGCTCGATGATCGATTCATGAGCTAACGAATCGATTGGGTTACGATGATATTCGATTTTTTTTCAACGGCTAGATATTTTCGATCTTCGAAGCTAAAGGTAATTAGAAACCTCTTATACGTATTTCGAAGTAAAGCAAAGTCACTATTTATTATTCGAGAATGATGACGCGATGTGTACGAGTGAGAAAGAGAGAGAATTTTATATTTACGACTTTGAAATTCTCGCCCGCAGCACTTTTTTAGTACCGTTAGAACGCCTTCTAGATCGCGAATTCGGATCTAGATTTTTTTTCTTATTCGCAAGATCGTTACTTTCGGCATATAACGATCGTCATTAAGACCTACGCTTGGACTTTTAAATAGTCGATCGTTTGTAACTTTCCACGTTTCTACGCGTACTCGAGCAGGTAATTATCGGTTCCGATTTGCTAAATATCTTCTCGCAACGAAATTCTTCATTGACGAGCCTTCGACCGGCGTAACGATTTCTTCTTTTTTTCTTCCTTCTTTTTTTCGCTGTTACACACTCCTATGAAACATGCGCCTCGTATCGGCCTCGGTTGATAGTTTTCTGGTGGGATATTCCAAAGAGGAGAGGATTAGAACCAGGAAATCACCTACGCCGAAGTTCTCAATTGCTTAATCCTGTAAATCCTCATTTAATTTCGCATTTGACTTTAAAAAATTTGTCAATATTTAATCGGTACAAATGAGCGGTAAATATAGAGATTCCTAAAACCGTGAAATTTTGTAATTCAAAATTTATTTCTAAAAATATACGATGATAGGAGATTGTCGAAAATTGAATTTCATTGAATTTTGTAAAGCAATTCAAGAAACCGTGATATTTGATAATTCTTAACTAATTGCAATCTAATCTCACGATTAAAAATAAATGATAATAGCAGGAGTTTATCAGAAGTTGAATTTCGCCAAATTCAAAGGGCAGCCGATATCGGAGCCGAACGTTAATCTGCAGAAATGGCAGACACGTCGATGCGTATGCGAACCCGCGCAGCGACTTTACGCACACGTGCTCGTCTGTGATCTCGCGATGTCGGGGGTGCCTACTGGTTTCTGATATACGGGCGCACTAATACATCGAAAGAGCCCTGAGTTGCACGTCGTGAGTCATATTGAAAACCAGTCCAACTCGATCGCGCACGCGTTTACTCGCCTGTGCTACGAGGTACAATCGAGTGCATTGAAAACGGTCCATCTCTTTAATTATATATTTTTTGTTACGCGGGGAATAAAAGCTGTTTGATTTAATTAAATATCGCATTATCACGTATAAAAAAAATAAAAAAATACCACCCTATTCAACGTGGAAAATGAATAAGTTATGACTAGCAAAAGTACTCCAAAATTTAACGATAGATTTTCGAGAATATCACAGAAAATAACTTACATTGTTCCTTTTATATTTTTTTTTAGTAAAAATTATATAAAAAAATTACTGATGTTCATTCTTTAAAATTCTAAATTTTGATGTACATATCTAAAAAATTTCCTTGATAAAATGATTGATAATCTCGGAAAAAAATGTCACGTTCTAAACGCGGTGAAAAATTGGCTGCGGCGCAGAATTTCACCGATCCGAGTGGGAATACTCGCGCAGATCGACAACTGCAATCTGTTTTCAATCAAAGGAGAACGAATCGGTAATTTCATCGATACCGCGAACGGTCTCGCGAAAATGAAAGTCGCCTGCAGCTATTCGCTCTTATACGAGTATATTCAAAACAATCGAAGCCTGCCGGGCTTCGCCAAACTGGTTATCGCGTTATTTCGTTTATGGTTCATCGTTTGAGTACATATACCTACACGTATATATACCTTCGTAGACGGAAAATGTGGAACAACGTTACCCGCTAATGTCGTATGAGTCTTCCTGGGATTTTATGGTTACCCTTCCTAATCGTGATTGCCAATCGCGTAACGATCACGATCCGTACGGCTCGTACGTATACATAACTGCACCGGTATACGGTTTATTAAAGTGGAAACGAGGACGATCGGCGAGGCATCCATTCACGGATATCGATGGGAAAACGCTCAACGTATATTGCATACAAAATGAGAGAGAGACCGATTTTTCTTTCCGTTTTTCTACCTATCGATAATTGTTTATCTTGTTTCGACGTAATAACAATTATTGTTTGGAGGATCGACGATAATTCGCCGATGAGATTTCGCGTACGTAAACTATAAATCTGTACGCGCCGGCGCTAATGCAATCGCAGAAACTGGTTCGGATAACTCCTCGTAATTGCAATCGGGCCAGCTCGCTCATTTCGATGTGTGTATACGTATATGTATTTCGGTATTATACGAATTCTCTAATTCTCTCTCTCTCTCTCTCTCTTTCTCGTTCCGAGTCGGCTGGACGCGCGCGAAACTCGTTCGCGCTCCACTACAGGCCTCCCCGCGAGCTACTCGATCCCCGAACGCGTTAATTACCCACGATTTTACTCTCCTCGTCAATTTTCTACGCAACGCCAAATTCACAAACAGCCAGCCGTGCAATCCGCGGGACGTTCTCCGAAAAAGGCCGAGAGCTCGATTTGCAATTCAAACGCGAAAGATGAGAAAATTTTTCTCGCGTTTCATGAAACATCCTGTATAATGGCGAAACGGAAAAGGTACGGCGAGCCCGGGGCTCCCAGCGAAACAATAATTCGCGCTCGCGCGATCACAATGCGACGAGGCACTGTAACTCGTACCGTACGCGATTTAAAATCTCGGGTGGCTGTGTTCGTGCGCGCGGACTGCCTACCGAGAAGCTCGGCCGCGGCGGCATATCCACCCACGACGTGGCATACTGTAACGAGGGTGTTCTCTGTCTTTCTCTCTCTCTCTCTCTCTCTCTCTCTCTCTCTCTCTCTCACCCGCTCACCGAGTCCATTAAGTGCGTGCGGCTATTATGGCTAATGCATTATGAAGTTATAAAAAAGCTGGGAGAACTATAGCAGAAACGCAGCAGCCCCTCTCGGCAGCCCGAGCCGGACCACATTCCATGTCCGGACGAGTGTATACGTTCCTCTTTCTCTGTCTCTTTCACTCTCTTTCACTCTCTTTGCTCCCCTCCCTCCTTCTCTATCTCTCTCTCGTCCGCGAGTCGCTCTCCGTCTCGTTTCTGTCTCGGTAGATCAGCCATATACTCGCGGGATGCGCGACTTTTGCACCGTAGGCTTTATCGCTCCTCTCTCGTTCCTCAGTTTTGCCACTCTACCCTTTTATATCCTATTCTCTAGCCTTTTTTGCTCCCGCGAGGAGAGGAGATGCGCACTTTGTTGAACGCCTAACGATTAGGATTTTAACGACTCGTGGAGAAGTATGAATTTCAACTAGAGGAGTTTTTTATTGCCCGCCGGAGCAATATCGGGTGCGCGTAATGACGAATTTAATAAATTCCATACATGGGATATTTTGGTTGAGGTTTATCTCTCGTGAGTGTTGCAATGGGAAAATATCTCGAAAAAAAAAATGATACTCGTGTAGAACTGTCCCCAGCTGGAAGAACACGAGATCCTCCTGGGCCGGTCCTGGGTGGAGGGTCGTTTCGTCTATCTTGGCTCAAGGGGTGAGAAGAATTCCAAACGCGGAAATTACAGGGTCGTGTGTTTCCGCGAACCGGAAGCTCAACCCTTTCTTCGCTCTTCCGATAGCTTCCCCCCTTTTTCCCGACTCGAAACTTCCACGACACACGGAACGAACCACCTTTCGAAATTCGATTCTAAAAATACCATCTCTATCTCGCTCTTTCTTCGTGCTGCTCCCGCCTTTTTTTCACTCAAAACCCATATCTCCCTTTTCCTCGCTTGCTGGGGTGCAGCGCGGGCCATATGGTTCGCGAGGAAAAGATAAAAAATTCATATTTCCACTGGAAGGGCTACGGAAATTATTTTTAACCGTAGATATCGAGGCCGCTCTCTACTCGCGATGGGAGTAACGCCGCGCTGACGTTTCCGTGGATGTCGTATTTCCATTACGAATTTAGATGCACGTGACTTCTTTTCTCCTTTTTGATTTTTTTTTTTTTCGTCGCGGCTTCGTCTTCCACCGCCTTTGCCTTTGGAGCACCGTCTCTTTAATGTTTTTTAATTTGATGGAAGATGAGAATCGAGTTTCCCGAGGAGAACATCTGGCCGTGTTTACGAAATATTTCTATAATTACACAAGCTTCTGTGCAATTTATAATTTTCTCTCGATTCTGTTATCGATGGATGTAAATTCGGATTGGAATGAAAATTGGGAGTTTGTTTATTTTGCGTTGTGGTTAATTGACAGATTTCATTCAGTTTTTTTTTATAATTCTTAATCGAGAGTCGCAGCGATCGACTTCTCACGCAGTCCCAGATGTCGAAGACACTCGTGTCCTCGCGGAGCAGCCGTTCTATACCTGGATTCGAAAAACGTCGATTTTTTTTCACCTCATTCAGCCATCCATCCTCCCCTCCATACTTTTTGGACCCGTTATTTCAGGGTGCTCACCACCGACTAATAGTTTTCTCACACACTGGATATACGGGTTGGGCAAAAAGTGCGCGTTTTTTTCAATCCGGAAGCCGAACGGTTTATTTGGCCGGCAAAATCAGCGGCGAGGAATGAAAGGGTAGTTATATTACGCAAAATAGGACACTTTTTTCTGATTTACGGGACTCGCACGAGAAGACTATGCGGGCGTAGGGAAACGCGATCCTCTGTTGTCTAAGCGCTCCTCCGAATGGGTAAAGGAGTTTACGAAAAAAGGGGTTAAGAGATGATCTCGTGACCGATCAACCCTTTTCCGGAAAGGGTTAGACCTAACGGACAGCAATTTTTTCCCACATTCTACTTTTTCACGAAACGGATCGCGTATACCTGATTCATCTCACAATCCTTACGTAGCATTCGAACGAACGATTACCTACGGATTTTCTCGTTTAGCAGGTGACGCGTAACACGCCGGTGCAACTTATAGGAGTAGGGTAAGCTAATTTCCTGTTCCAGGAAAAACGGGACACGTTACGGGAAACCCAATCCAGATTTGTCACATTTGCATCTCGTTTGAATAGGGCCCTGGCTAGGTCAGGAGACTGGTTCGGGTATAATTTGTGACACGGGAAATGGATGGTTAATAAATTTTTGTGAGATTCCAGCCGTATTTGCATGAAAGGTGTTTTTCTTCTCTTTCCGAGCGCTGATTTAAATCGATTGCGAGAATTAATAATGTATTCTCAACTAACAAGCTACAATTCCTTTAAAAATATACAGCATTAGAGATAAATTGTATGGAATCTTCCGATATGGTTCGATACTGGCAATACGATCGAGAATCGTAAGTTCACACGACATGGACCGGTATCTTACCGCGCGTGAATCAGACCCATTCCATTTACGAGTCTTTTCATCTTTAATCATCCTTAATCCGTACTGTAAGCTACCCGCACGATACTTAAATTGCTCGGAAACGTCAATCTAAAAATTGGAAGAGTTATTAACCGCGCGTGGTGCACTAAAAGCGTAACCCCATACGCGAGAGAGGAAGCACGAATATACAACGTCGGCGCGGGTTGAACAAAGACCCCCGCCTCGAGTACTCGCCTTCTTTCAACGCCAATTTTCATTCACGCGTCCTTTTCTTTTCATACGGTATTTTCTTTTACTTAGATTGATAAGAAAAAAAGGAATTTTTTTTTCGCTTCTCAATCAAATTGAAGAGTCATTTAGCGTCACGAGTGAGAACTCACGGCTGATTCAGGCTGAATTTATTCCCCGACGACGCTCGGATAAATCATATGTCCTTATCAAGAATAATTACGGGCAATTTATATCGGTATCATTTTCTATACAGTACTCTCTACGATACCATAAATGGAGCAGAATTGGTAAATGGGCCAGCACGGGAATCCATTTCACCTAGTTTGTTCCGATGAGTCAGTATAAAAGATGGAATGAATGCGAAAAATTTATTTCGCTCTTGTACGCTTGTACACCGGCGCAAGGTTTGCACAGGTCGGCTACGGAGCGAGCGAATCAGCGATAGGCATCGGTCAAGGTCCGAAGGACACTCGAGGGGTTGAATAAGTGGGAGTGTCCAGGCCGGTGATCCCGCGGCGCGTTACCGGCGTGTCATTGGCCGAACGCCCGGGACCATCCCTTTCGAATCGGTGGACACGGGCGCGTCTGCGCCGCTCGAACTCTGCCACCCTCTGCTCTGGCCGGCTCGGCCGCGCGAACTGCACGTGCGCGCAAACTCCCCCTCTCGAGTTTTTTCTCTCCTCTCTCTCTCTCTCTCTCTCTCTCTCTCTCTCTCTCTCTCCTTCACGAATCGTAATAACAACCCACCGCCAGTGGAGAAAAAAGTATCCCCTCGAAAGTAATAATCGGCTTTAAAAAAATAGCGTTTCGGAAAGAATAGACTGGACGTTTTATATTTTTGGACTTTGTATGTACGAGCATTGAATATCTCATCGAAAGGGTGGTCGAGAAAATTGCACTCGGCGTGGCATTGACAAATGTTGGACTGGGGATGTGTCGAGCACTCTCGATGAGACGATAAGTATTGTTCGATTCGTAACGATCCCGATGCCGATCGAATTAATCGCTCGCGTTGTTTAATGAGTAAGCAACGTCTAGTCGGAGTATCTAAAACGATCTTTTTCGCAGTAGATGACGAACCGACTGGTAGAACACGTGTTCTATTCTCACACTGTTTTCGGACCTCGTCTACGTCGATTATGGGACGAGAATAAAGACGACGAGTACAACGAGTGTGTGTGGGAGGGGTAGGGTTCATCTCGCGAACATGAATCGTCGATATTGCACACATATCGACGACGGTAGCAGCTGATCGTCGAGACGTGTACTCCCGTTTCGATCTTTCTCTCTTCCTTCTCTCATTCTCTTTCTCCTTCTTCGTCTCTTTCTTTCTCATTCTCAGTTTTGAGTCGATGACGTAGAGAGGTGGAGGGTTTTCGAACGAGAGGGGGGTTTAGACAAGGTGGGGAACCTATTCACGAAGGCGGGCAATTCACGACGTGTCTGAGAACGCAAAGGGGTGGAGCGTAGTGAATTCTCGCAAATGGTGGGGGGGTGGGATAGTGGGGGTTAAAGTTGACACCGAGTAGTGGGGTTTTCGTATCCCCCTCCGTTGAGTCTCGAGACGAGCCTCGGCTGTTGTACCACGCGTACCTCCACTCGAATTTGATTTTCATTCCGTTTTATGGATTTTCGATTTTTAAAAAATTATCGTTAGAATTGTTATCTACATAATTATAAATTAAAAGATTATTATTCGATTGTCGATAATAGTAAGAGTTGACAAATAAGGAATTTCTCAATTTTGGTCAAATTTTTGATCTTCTTTTTATTAAATTAACTGCAATTCAGCACAGAATGTCTATAAATAATTAAATTTTAAAGGATATGTCAATAATATTTCAAAACCAGATAAAATGAAACAAAACGAAATTATTAGCGACAAATCGTTATAGCTGCACAATTGAGTTTGTCGACAATTCGAAATTCGTCGTGGCCGCGACGAACGTCAGCGAAGAGGATCGTCCAAGAGTGGAAGGTGGAGCTGAGAGACGGAGCTGGTGGGGCGATTTGGAATCGCTCGAGTGGGGGAATATTTTACGTCACAGTGGGGAGAAACTCGCTCGCTTCTTCGCCGTCTCGCTGCGTGTCTCGGATCCCGACTCTTTTAAACTTCCTCCCCACTGCTCTTCTTATCCTCTATCTCTTTCTCGCTCACTCGCGCCCGATCGTCCGCGTACGACACACGAGTTCAGTCATCTCGCGCCAGTCGAGCCACGCGCATTCAACCAATTCTCTGAGCTCGACGCGGCCGCCGTAGCGTGAGATCGTGCACGCGCGCGCGAGAAACGACCGAGAGATAGACTGAATAACAATTCTCCAAAAAACAAAAGTAATATATACATATTTTAGTAATTTTTGAAAAAAATACAAAAAGTGCAATCACGGACGACGAGACTGACGAGCGAACGAATCCCTCCCGACTGGTGCTAAAAATCTTCGGAGGAAGCGAGACGAAGATAAAATCGGAAACTGGACCGCCTCCGAACGGAAGCTAACCCTTTACGCACCCCCACCACCCCCTATAAAAACGCCCCACCAGGGAGATTTTCATCCCTCCCCGCGTGCACATTCCGTTCGCCAGCGGGGGGTGTCCGGGAGTTCGGAGCGTCCAGTTGTCAACCCCCCGTGGTCTCTTATCTCTCGAAACGCGGAATCCTCTCTTATCGTGGACTTGCCGACGAGTCGGAGAGCGACAGAGGGAGAGAAGGGAAGAAGGAGAGAGGGGAAAGAAAAAAAAACAAGAACAGAAGGGGAGATTTTACACGCACGAATCGTCAATTTCTCCCCCTCCTCGCGTTTTTTCCACACAGACTCCACCCCCCCTCGTCCCCCTCTCATCTCGGTTTCGAGAATCGTTTCCTCCTACCTCGACACGCGACGATCTTCATCTCTTCTCGTCTCCCCCTTCTTTTCCCCCTTCGGAACTGCACGTTTCTCACCCTCCCCACCCCTCCGTCACCCGGCCCCCGCCGGAATTGTACGCGAACGACGTTTACCTCAGTTGACGACGCGAAAAGCGAGGGATCACGCGTTACCCGGTTTCACGTCCGACGAGAAATTTCCAACGCGCGTTTGACACACACAGACCAACAAACGCGTTCACAACACACCCACACGTAAACCCACACGCTCGTTTTCCGACTCCCCCCCCCCCCCTTTCGCATCTACAACCCTGCGAATTGGACAATTTTTGTGGATTTTTATTGGTTTTTTTTCTTCTTGTGGTGATAACTCGTCGATCGTACTTTGGATTATCTAGCTGGCGATCGCGGGTTGTGACATTTGGAATTTCGTTGTGGCAATTGGAGGGGTAGAAACTCGGAAGTGTGTGCGATTTGTGAGGATTGAGTAGCGTTGTGAAACAGACGTGCGAAACTCTTGTACGCCGTACGAGAAGAGATTTCCTCGGTTTTCCTCTCGTTGGACATGAAGGGGAAACCGATCTTGGTTTGATTTTTTAGCGAGAGATCACGCAATTCTGGATTTTTCTGCTCAGTGGGTGGTGATAGAGTTGTGTAAATATTATTTCGCGAAAGGTGGTGACGATTTGGAAAGATATTCAGGAAAAACTCGTCGGACTATGGTGATACCAGTGACGATTCATTCGAGAAGGAACGGGGATAATTGTCGAGTGTGAATTGACGAGAAAGGTAAAGAGAATATAATGAGAAAAAAAAATTCATGTGTTCGTTATCGAGTACAACGAAAAACGTGAAAATATGAATCACTGAATCTTACGTGCGCGTCTGACGTTTCTCGACCGATTGGCGATTTGAGGAGGTGCAAAACTGGAAAATTCACTTTGAGACAAAACTAAATTTGGTAGAAATGATCCAGGTAAATGAGAAAATTGAATAAAGTTTTAACGAATTGCGAAAATTGGTGATGTGATAGAATGAAACGAGAGATAAAGTGGATTTTATCGAGTTTTGGTTCTGCGTCTCCGCATTTTCGCGTTGCGCTCTCGCGCGCGCTTTGGCGATATTCGTCGGAAAATAATATTAGGCATGCCTGAGGAATCGCGACGCGTTCCTCACCGGTGCAAAATAGTCGAAGAAAAGCAATAAACAAGTTGGCAAGGGAGCTCGACCTTTGTGCATTTTGACGAATTTAGCCGATGTGTATTTCTCGCGGTCGCGCACTCGCAGGCCCGTGCCGTGCGCGCGCGCGCGCGCGCCTATAGCGCGAAATTCTCATCCGACGCGAAACTCGTGCGAATTGCGAAACTCGATCGAGTCTCTCGTCGATCGGCCCGGCGTTAATTTACGTGGGGAAAAACAATCGCGAGCGTATAACTCGTGAAAACAGTACGAAATAAACGCCGGCCAGATTAAACATATACACGCAAGCTCGCGATTTCCCAATGAAACGAGTGGGACGATAAATCAATCTCGCTCGGATTGGAGAATTCCGATTGCGCACGGATCGGCTCGAGAGAGTTTCGCAGTCGCTGGTTTTGTAATATTTCCGAGACAAAAGCTCCTAAATACTCTGCTCGCTAATCGAAAGAGCGTTAAAGCGAAATTTACGAACGCGAGATAATAACCAATAAAATCTATCGCTTCTCGTACGACATTCAATTTTCCTCGGTAGCTGGCTGGTCGAGCTTTTCCGATTCGACGACTAATTTTACGCGCGCGAGAGAACAAAAGTGGAAAAGAGAGGGAGAAATAAAACTCGCGTACTTTCATACATATTCAGTGCTCTCAACTTTCATGCCTATCTTCTTGGTATTATCTCGGTGGCGAGGGGGGTTTTACGTTCCGTTTCTTCGAAACCGAAGCTCAGCCCTTGCACGAGGAATCAAGATAGCGGAAAAGAAGGAATTGCGCGGGTGCGAAAATTTATATTGCGCGAATTCGTGAGCCTCCCCCACTCGCGCGTGCCAATTATCGCACCTCCCAGTTGGAATTCACGAACCATGGGAAAGGCTCGAAAGATACTTTTAATGTTCTCCGGCACGAATTAAATCCGAGTTACTCTGCGGCTTATTGTTCGAGTCTTAACGAAACGAAATAAGAAGAACACGCTTCTGAAAATACGACGCCGATTCTTCGTGACTGATACGAGATATTTCTGTAAAAATTCCAAAGAAATTATTTAACGGCTCGTCGCTACTATAAGTATATCACGTTCGTTATCTCTTGGCGTTTTACGTTCCCCGATTCTGCGAAGTCCGTCACGAATCGAGCCGATCTAGACAGAAATCGCGTTAAGGTGCAAGCATATAATGACGTATAATGCGTCGTTGTTTGATTGTCACTCTCGTTCGCGCTCTCGTCTCGAGGAATATGGCTAATAAAAACGGAAATCCGGACTCGAATTCGCGATAAACGGGATCCTTAAGTGCCGAGCAATAAACTGGAACGATGTTTTGGCTTGCGGGCCGAAATTCCGGACTACTCGCTGACGAATCTCTCTCTGCCACGAAAAGAAAAACATTCAAATTTCTTGCCATCCGAGTTTCTCTTTTAAATATCACCCTCTCCGATCGCGAATTTTTCGTTGGCGGATTTCTCCACGCGAGAGAAAACTCTGGGACGCGAATTTTATTCAATTTCGCTATTTACGGTGATATAATTTGCGATTGAATAATCGTAACACGTGTGTTTGTACAGTGTAACAAAGTCAGTTTATGGTCTCGGCTTTACGAGCTTCGCGATAAATGCACACCAGTGTTTGGCTCCTGCCTATAAATACAAATAAAAATCTTTGGGGAAAAATGTGCAACGAAAATAACGATATTCGCGTTTAAACATTCGATTATGTCATTTCCGTTGTGCAAACTCGAGCTTTTTCCCACGGAAGTCTCTAACGCCCACCTTTTCATCTTCTATTTCTCTCTCCCTCGCGCTTCTGCGCTCCTCTTCGCTCTCGAGAGTCATCTTTTTGCGCGTCGTCCTGCCGGGACGATTAGCGAAACGCGACTCGCGTACTCGACGAGAGAGAGGAAGAGAGGAAGAGATATACCGATAAGTGCGAACCGATCCTCTCCTTGTTCGTCTCCCTGCCCTCTGTCTCTCTCTCTCTCTCTCTCTCTCTCTCTCTCTCTCTCTCTCTCTTGCTCACTCATGACATGAAATTAGCGTAATTGACTCGGGAAAGTCGAGCGAGACAATGAAAACCCGTTGTCGGGTGACAACTCTCCGCCATTGTTTTGTGCTTTTTTTAACGATTTTTTTCAAATTAGCGGTAATCGCGCGAGACAATAAGACTGTTATTTGTTCTTTATTTTGAAATCTAAAAACTCTTCCGTAGTTGGCGATCTTTCTCTCTTCCACGTGAAACGTCCATTTTGCAATTATGCGTCGACGATCGATCGCGTCTCTTTCGCGAGAGCAAACGCTCAATTTATCGCGTTTTAAAACTCTCAGTGCCGAGCGAGAACTCTGCGATTACGATTCCGCGATGTAATTATTACGTGTTGTCGCGCGAGCTCACATATGTAATTACGCTCGAGAGCGAGTTGTATGTTCGAGTCGTGTAATCGGCCGCAATTTGTTTTCGCGACAACCGAATCGGTAAAACTCGGTAATTGTACGTGGCGAAAATTACTGTTGTTCGCGGCAGTTGGATAAACCAAAACGGTTCGCGTGCATGAATTAAAAAATTTAACTTGGATTAATTGGACTCGCCGATATGTAATAACTGATAAATCGCGAATGATCGAGCGAGAAAGAACGAGAGAGAGAGAGAGAGAGAGAGAAATCGCGCTGTTAGCGTTGTTAGCAAAAATTTATATAAACCAGCGTGTTTCCGTGCACGAATGAAAAAAATTTCAGGGTAGAAATCGAGTTCGTTCTAGTTAATACGCAATAACCGAGAACGATCGAACGAAAGGGAGAGACAGATAAAGTTCGAAACTCAAGAGTATACGTGGCCGGTATGGAAAAGTGGTGGGGGGCAAAGAAGAAAACCTCGAAACAATTGGAGGCGCGGAGGCGGTCGCATTTCATGTTGGCTGGCATCGGCTTCCTTTAAAGAGTCTCTTGCTTTTTGTTAGCTCTTCGAAAATTATGATTGTTTGTCCGTAAGATTTACTGCGGGGGCCCGAGTCCGTGCTCCGTGTGTATGTAAGCCGGGCCCCCGAGGGGTGAGTGAGTATGAAGGATGAAGAGAGAGAAAGAGAGAGAATCTAGCGGGAGAAGTTTGCCGAGATTAAAGAATCTCAAATTTGCACATTGTTTGACTACCGTACCGAGGTTATCTCCACTGTACTGCTATCTCACTTTAATTCACAACTCGAGAATTAGAATTCCTCGAGAATAATTTACAGGATGAAACCACCCTTTGTTGAGACTATTTCAAACAGCTGTATATTTTATCCGTACGTTCGGTGAAATTGAAAAATATTGCAATGATAAAATTTAGGGTGTCCAATAATTCTTCCTCTCGAAAATTCGAGCAGCTCTCTCGAGGCGAGAGATAAGAATTTCGCCGAAGGTATATGATTTTACGAATTTCGCGTAAATTATCGCGCTTAACGTCCAACGAATCCGATATAACCCGTACGGTGATTTATTCGAACGGGTTCATTGTACGCGCCGAGACACTCTATCTCGCTTCTTCTTAGCGCGCGTACGGACCCAAAAACTCGCCCAGGCCCCACGAGGCGATCGCTCTATAAATTTCACGACTTCTTCTCCCCCCTCTCTCTTCCTCCCCTCCACTCCCCCATTTCACCGCAGCCCTATATTTTCTCGTTATCCTCGCGTTTTGCACGACACGTTTTATTAAAGTACGATAATTTTACGATGCCTTCCACCTCCTCCGCCCTCTTACGCTCGTTCTCGTCTTCTCCGCTCTCTCCTCTTTCTCCACTTCTTCGCCCTTACCCGAGATCCTTATCTCCGTCTAGCTTCCTTACTTTATTCGCCGTTAAAAAACCGAAAGTTATAATCGGCCGAGAGTTCGACAGGGCGCGAACGAATTAATTACCACCGTGGCTGTAAAATATCGCGCGAACGAGCGTTCAGAATTTCGTGTAATCGGTTTAAGAAATTTCCTTTGTCCCTTTTCGCAGCTGCATTCGTTTTTTCGAATTCTCGGACTGCGCCGCGTAGATTCCAGATCTTGACTTCCGAACTCGGTAGTCTTTAATTAAACGTCGATCATGGTAACCATCCGACGTCCTCGCTCGAGAATAAAGGGAAATAAGAGAGAGGGTGAGCTTCAAGTTGAACAAGCCGCGCCGTGAGTCTCTCGGAGGCAGTAAAAGACCTAAGGTTTTTAATACTTTCAGTTGTTTTTATGGCGGCTGGCATTTGCTCTTTTTTATTGTTCTCTCTCTCTCTCTTTCTCTCTCTCTCTCTCTCTCTCTTTCTCTCTCTCTCTCTCTCTCTCTTGCTTTCTCGGTCTTCTGGGCCCGCAGGAGAGGAAGAATAACGAAACGAAGCGAAGCTGCGAAGAGAGGAGAAAACGGAAAGAAAGAGAAAGATAGATGAAGAAGTAAAAAGGGAACGATTGAGAGAGACGGAAAGAGTACGAGACCCTTCTGATGTACGACTTGGCGGTCCGCGTGAAAAAAATCCCATAAAGCAGTAAAAAACGCACACACGGGGTCTCTGGGCCAGAAGAAGGGTGCGAGGAGGGAGGGGAGGCGAGGAAGCGTGTGGGAGGGGGGGGGGGCAGAGAGGGGGAAGGAAAGAATATCGCCAAAGGAATTCCTCTTATGACGAGCCACGCGTGATTTTCTCTCTCTTCTGCCTCTTATGTTCCAATACGAGTTCTTCTCCCGCACCCCCCCCCCTTCCTCCTCTTTCTTCACTACTTATAACAGTTTCTTCTTCTTCTTCTTCTTCTTTCGCTACCTCTCTTCTTCGACCCCCATGCTCATCGGCATTCGCCTTCTATCTTTCTCTCGCATTCTCATTCCTCGCCTCGGGGGCCCAATGCGAGCGCTCATGAAGCACTCACAATGGACGAATAATTAAAGTGCAAAGATGGAAGGAACGTCGAATGACAAATGACACGAGTCGGCGATTCAATCGCGATAATTCGAAAAAATACGATATTCTCGCTGATTCTGCCATTGAGGGTCTACACCGGCTATGAGAAATTTCGAAGTTCCTCTATGGAAAAGCGAGGAGAACGAGGATTCCTCGCGCGTTCTCGTCTCTTGTTGCATAATCTCGTTTACCCCGTTAGAGAATTTCCTCCTCTCTTTCTCGCTCTCTCGCGAGCTCTACGCGCGGAGACGTATGTACATGGCGAGTTCTAGGCGAAGCTGAATGAACGAATTAAAAAGGCGACTCTCGCGCGCGGCGAATGACAAATGACGGACACATATGTGTCCCTCATACGATTCTTTTATGCCTCGAACGGGGTCTACAACCCGAGAAACGTGGGTTTCTTCTAACGCTCGCGTACGGAGATAAAGAGTGTGAGATGCGGGACACACGGCGATATCTACGCGTGTATTAGCGGCGAACTGAATTGCAACGCTGACAGATATTATACTTGTCTCCTTTCTCTCTCTCTCTCTCTCTCTCTCTCTCTCACTCTCCTCCTTCGACACACTGCTCCCTCTTCGTATCGCTCGACTCGGTAACCGACTCGTTGTCACTGGCGACAATGACAGAGTACTGAAAACGACTATTTTTCTCTCCTTCTATCTTTCTCGCTCGCACGGCATATTCAGAGGTTATACATTCCACGAAAAACTAATGAAGAAATGATGTGTCAGTGCTAAATGGTCGTACTAGAATACACGGGTCGGCTCTTTTACTCCGTCGTTTTTTTTTTTCTTCTTCTTCTCGTTGATCACAAATTATTTTCCTTTGTCGCGAGCGCGCTCGAGTCGCTATTATCAATTGACATGAGAATTTTTATCCCCCTGGGACGACGATATTGAATTACCCAGTGCCTTGTTCGACAAGACTTTCATAATCATCCACGACATTTTGTAACTGGGAGTCAAAGTGTAACTCCGTGAATAATTATCTGCGCTAGGAATTTCGAGAAGCAAATTTTCTCTCCGAGTTCAAAACTCAAAAGTAGAAGCGATAGGGAAACTTCTGTTCGAGAAAATCTTGAAAGGGAGAGAGGACGGATCGATCTTTGGTGCGCCGGTAGACGATAATTTGCGATAGGACGCCACGTGTATTATTAAATCTGATAGGGCAGAGCGCGCGCGCGCAGCCAAGTGAGCGCACCTCACGCGGGTGTTCCTCACGGGGGCCCTCCTCAATTTAAATCGGTGACTCTGCTCTTCTGTCTCCTCTCACTCCTCTTTTGCCACTCTTGCACACAGCCACGCGATGCTCGGGGGCCCCGAGCGAATGGGCCTTCCTGCCGTGTAAGTCCCCCCCTCGCCCTCTCTCCTCCCCACCATCGCCCTCTACTTTTGCATCCCGCGAAAGAAACCGAATAAGATCTACGAGTGGCACCGAGCTGAAATATAAAAGCCGTTCGCGCTCGTGCAAAACGAAGTATCGAGCTATTCGTTAACCTTTAACGAATAACGATAACAACCGGTTATTAAAACTCGGTATAATTATCGATTTTAATTATCGACGCCGATCGCCATTAACCGAGCTGGTCCCTCTGCCTCCGTCTGCGTTTCTCTCTTTTATTTTTCCATCGCGTTTCGCGCTCCCTTCTTCTTTTCATCCTCGTCGTTCGTATTTTATTGTTAGATTTAGAAATAAAGAACGAGAGAAACCGGGTCACGCCCCCTCTACGTTTTCGATGTTTTCGGCCCGAGTGTTTTATGCGAATCCCATGAAAGAGAATTGTTTGGCCGCTTTATTATGGTTTTCGTTACGAGAGATCGCAAGGTGTCTCGAGGTTTTTTTTTACGCCTCAATCCTGGTGGACGTTTCTAACTATCCCGGGAGACGTTCCCGATCGAGATCGTTTGTCACGAGAATCCGAGACAAGTCAATGTCGCGTCCAAGGAGTCAAAGATATCATCCGCCGTAATTTATTCCTCGCTCACGGATTTACCCACGCTAACAAGAAAACTGGATCCTCGTGCGACTCCGCGCAAATTTTTTCTCATCGAAGGGGGAAAAAAGGAACAGCGGGAATGAATAATTCACGATTTTTTCGCGAAACTTGGTCGCGCGGAGATAACGTTCGTCGCTTAATTTCAACTTTTACGATCTTTGTGTTTGTTAAATCGTAACGAAGCTGCAGCTTAGCGAGACTTTAATCTGGAGATTCGCGCGAAAGGACGCCGCTGCCGCGAATCGCAATAAAAAAGATAAGAAAAATAGCGTCGAAAATGGGCCGATAGAAAGGGGAGAAAAGGGCGAGGGGAGGGGGAAAAAAGAACACCCGTGGCTCGCGACGCCGGTGGCGCGTCGCGAAACCCTCTCGAGGAAGTAGTCGGTGAGCAGGAAGTACACGTACGCCTCTCCGTCTCTCTCTGACGCGCTCGCACCGCGACCGGTTCTCATCTCGTGTTTCCAATCGCGTCGGGAACCCCGGTGCTCCTCTCGAGTGTCGCGAGTGCGCGCGCACGCGCACCTCCGACCGTTATTCAAAGAAATTAATTCATAATTAGAGCGGGAAGAGTGGTGGGGGCCGTCTAACCCACATTCCGCACACCAGCTGCGTCTCGTTTCTCGTGCGATGCACTATTCGAGCGTTAGATCGAAATTTGTCGTAACAATTATCGAGCTCTAAATTCGGAAATTCCTCCGGCGAGGACTTTCGAAAAAGATATTCGTTCTCGTTGAAAAAATAGCAACCAACAATGCTTTGACGTTGGATTTTAATAACAATGACGTAATTTATTGTAGACGATATTACGTTGTGGCGGCAATTGTGACGATGTATATTTTTCAAATAGAAACATCTATAGCCTGTATTAAAATAATATTACGTTGTTTCACGCTCATCACTATAAAAGTTATATAAATGAAATTACCAACTTTTCTCGGTGCTCAAAGAATTTCGAGTCCACTCGGTTATGAAATCGAGATTTCGACGCAGTATTAAGATTTTTCCGCTCAGAATCCGGTTCTGCGAAGACTGTTCCCAATTATGTCGTTAATATATATCCAGCGATTGATCATTCTCGAAATTCGATTCGACGAAATTCGACCGTTCCGATCGTTCCCTCTCGTTCGTTATTAAAAACATCGTTATCATTTCTTGTTTCTCCTCGCGGCGAGACCGTGACGATCGGGTTCACCTACACAGTTCCAGTTTTAACACGAGCGAGAGAATACGCGCGTGGCAGGGAGTGACACTCGGGAAGAATTCGATGCAAGTAGATCGGCCGATCTCTACCAGAGAACCAGAATCCGATATTCCGTTGGAAATCACTTATTTTCTTCTTGTTTCGCGTTTTATGCGTTTGAGTATTATCGGCCGCGAAATAGAGCGACTATGGGTAACTGTAGATCCCGATTCGCGTCGTAAATTACCGGTGTGTATAAATACGCGCGTTACCAGAACCAGGAAGAGATAACCGTGCGCGGATTATCGGCCGATGCGATTCTTCGTCGTGAAAAATTTCGCTCCGAGCGAGTGAGGAAAAAAGTGAATTTGCATCGACGAACGCTACTTTTCCGCGAAATATCGGGGTGGCAATTTCGGTGATTACATTCGGGCCGGTTGCGAAATTGATGTCCAGATTCGTGTCGCGAGCGATACGTACGATGCAAATTCGTCGTACACGATGATTTCGAGCCCGTGCATATCGCTCGGGCGAGCGAGCGCGCGCGCGCAACACGCGGTATGCATAAACGTTCGCGTGTCGAAACGCGAGCACGCTCGCGACGGAATTGCCGGGTGAAAACCATCACGGCGATGCGGAATTTCGTTTCGCCGCGACAGGATATCCCGCGCAAGAGCGAATTTTCTTTTCGATTTGCCGTTTCGTCGAGATCTCCCCTTCTCGCCAGCTACGAAACGTTTTCCGTTCATTTTGCTTTAGCGGCTGGTAAAAATCGAATGAGTTATGGGAGGACGGAGGAAGTAGGAATCCGAGATAAACAGTTTACAGCTCGAAAATGCTTGAGATTGTCAGTCCCGGCTTTTATCACGCTCGGCGTGTGCGCGCGTATGTATCCGTCAGAAGATAGCGGGACACTTAACGCGGAAGCGCGATCGAGTTTACCTGGATTCCTCTCACTGTACAATAAACCTCGCGCTACGTACACGCGGCATTAGTCGCTATTTTGTTTTTCGACCCAACTCGCGAAAGAGTCCAGTCTCGCGCGGATCGATAGATTATCTCGATCTATAAACGACGATCGGTTGGGTCGTCGGCCGTTGTAATGAGTATGCCACGAAGACTCGCGCTCGAATCGATATGCACACAATCGATGGAAAATCTCACATTCAAATGGGCCGTTTACGGTTAATTTGCAACCGTTACCGCTCTCCTACAAATTCCGAGCTACGCGATTAGCTCGATTAGGTAAATCGCGAGGTGACGAAAGAGCATCGTTGGAAAATTTCTTCCACAGGCGCGCACGTGTTCTTTTCGTCGCGAACCAAGTAGGAAATCGATGAATGACGGACAGGAAGTCGCGATTTACAAAACAAATGTCGAATCGCGATCGAAGTACGTTTTTTTCGCGACTTCTTCCCGCTCTCTCAATCCAAAATCGATCCGATTTGTTTACGCGCTCGGACTCGCACGTTCGATCGAGTACGTGAAAATTCGACGATACAAGTGTCGCAATGTCGCGCGTCAAAACACACCGCTCGTTATCGCTCGCGTGGAAATCGATACGCACGACGATTGATTTCGTAATATATCGATTGTATTTAAGAGAAATTGTCACGCGCGATTGCAAAATCGGATTTATTGAAACGTCGAGGCGTAAGCAAGTCGTACGGAGTTGCGGGAAAAGTGTTGATAATCGCGCATAGATACGTGCATTTCTTCTCAACACGAGGAGAGAGTGGAGAATTTTGAGGAGAGTTTTTGCCGAGCGCACCTCGCACGCGTTTCGTACTCGCGAAACGATAAATTATCCCTTCCCCGGCTCACCTCGCCCACTGGCGCCTGACAAATCGATCGTCGATCGATACCGCCGAGCCGCGCGATCGCGTCCCTTCCGAGATCCTCCCACAGATACAAGCTTTCGCCCTTTTCGTCCTCTTTCTATCTCTTCCTCCCTCCGCCTCTCCTCCTCTCGTTCGCCAGTGTTTCTTCCTCGGAGCTCGCGCGTCGGAAATTTTATCGGCCGATCTACCCCTTTTTCGTGCGGACCGGAGATCAATCGACGAGCTCTTCTCTCCCGTTTTATTTATATACTTGTGGGAAGAGTATATTTCACCGGAGCGTTCGCGCGCGCCAAGTAAATTTGTCGCTCTTCGTGTATTATCGCTCTACCAACCTCTTTTTGTAATTACACGGGAAAAAATGGGGGACGACAATGTTGTAATTTCTCTCACTTGACGTAATATCGATTGTATGTAGTAATAATAATTGTTTTATTGTTGCCGCGATAGAGCCAATATTGACTCACCAAAAATGCGTATTTTTATCAGTACGTACAAAATTTTTGTAAATACAAATATTTGTGATGACTGAATCGATTTAATTTTGGAATATTTAATCACAGTGATTTGGTAAAATCAACAGTGGTAATTAAACAAGATTGTCTCATTCATTACCGCTGTGTATGTAAAAATTATCAAAATGTTTGAAGTAACCACTTCGATCGGATTGATATACCTTCTCGATACAAGTAAACGACACTAAATGACCGAAAATGAAAGAATTTCCAATTAGAAAAAATTCGTAATTGCGAGCAAAGATCATCCGCGAATAATTGAAACGGCAAAATCAAACATTTAAACGAGATAAAGCTGCGGTAAGATTTATCGTCCACAGACGATCTTATCGCGCTTATGGAGTTATTTCAGCGTCCCGGAGTGTGGCGAATTACGCAGAAAACGGTGTAAAACGGCGCTCGTACTTTGCGCGAGCGATGCACACAGTAGAGACAGAGAGGAGGAGAAGGAGGAGGAGAAGCGAGGAAGATGGAGATGAAGACGAGCCGCTTCTCGCGTTGAGAATCGTAAATTTAAATTTAGTCTTTCGCTCGTACGGCTCGCGGGGAAGAACTTTCGACGAAAAACTCACCGATATCTGAATTTCAGAGGGCCGAAATCGGCTTTATCCGTAAATTGCGACGCAAGGTGGGTCCTCTCCTCGTATAGGAAGCGATCGTGGAATCGGAAAAAAGTCGCCCCGATTTTCGGATTCTCTCGATAAGGGCACCCGCCGGGTTTGTTAAAGAGGAGCCTCGGGATGTATCGCCGGGATTTCGCAATTTTTTTCGCTCGCGATAAGAGGAGCGCGCGGACTTCTTTCTCTTTAACGGTTCCACCGGGCGTGGAGAAAAAATCGCATTTTTTCGCCTGCACCGTAAATGGAAGGACTCGGGGGACCGAGAGAGGTTTTTATTCCTCGCCTCGCATTTATAAATTTTTTTTCCTCCAACGACTCGCCGAACGATTTTCGTACGTTTTACGCGAAACCGAGCCCTCGAACGTCGTTACCGCGGTACGAATCGAATTCGTTTGTGGATTTCTCGGTAAGTAACCTGTTTGTCGTTTGAAAATAGCTCAGACATCCGATCGCGTAACGTTTCGCAATACGAATTTCTGAAAATCTTATCGCGCGTAATTCGATTAGTATCGACATAACAATATTTTACTCGCTCGCTATATCTCACGATTTTTAGAATAAATTATCAATTAATAACATAATACGAGCTAATTGAGTACCACGCCTCGTTGTCGAACAGAGGCGTACCCCTCAATGTCAAAATCCGGTATAACGAGGTTAACGAATTTTTCTTGCTGCAGGGAGAGGGGAAAAAGAGGATCGAACCGAGAAAAAAGAACCAGCTGACGCGGTTTCGGTTTCGCGCCGAGTTCCTCGCGAATCTAGTTCAGTTTGATCTCTATACACACACACGCGAGCCGCAAAACCAGTTTTCGTTGACTCGCACGAGCCGCTTCGCTTTTTTTTTACTTCTCTCGTCTAATTTTTGCTCGCTTTTTCTCTCCTTTCTTCTCTCTTTTTCTGGCTAGAATTTCCCGCTATCGCGTTTTAGCAGCGTTAATTATTCCATATTGCGCGTTTTTATGTGGTCACCCACGCCAGGAAGTTTACTTCCTAATCTAATCAATTTCACATTTTTTTCCTCAAATGTTAAAAACGTATATTTTTCTCATTTTTCACTCTCGTTACGTGCACGTTCGATAATATCTCACGATCGAATACATTCCAATGACTTAAAAATTGTATTTTTATTTTCAATTTTTTTTTCAGTCGTGACCTATCGGGTTTATCTTCGATTAATTATATTTTATCGACTCTTTTGATAATCAGTTTACGTTTTTATCCATCAATATTTTACGCGCATATGAGAACAGGAAAGAATACACGAAGGGAAGGGAAGAATCGATTGTGATCGAAATCGCAAAATAATGAAGAGAAATTCGTGGAATAAAAAGAGGGCCGTTCGATCGTCGAAATTCGAATGTGGGTCGAGATCGGTCGTACTGGATGAGGAAAATCCTTTTTCTCCTTTTCTTCTCGCACGTGCTGAGCCCCCTCCACGCACTTTGCGGGTTATTCCGTGTGTAGGTGTAACAGAAATGCGGCTGTTGTGCACGCGCGTGCCGCACATACGCTAAACTAGGCCGTCTTTTTCTCTCTTTCTCTTTCGTGCTCGCTCTTACACATATCTCTCTCTTTCACTCTCCTCCCTTGCTCATTCGAGTTCCTGAAGTTACCGGTGAGATTCGGGTGTGGTCGGGTCTCGCATTGTTTCTGAAATTACGATATTGTCGTTATTAATATTTATATTTTGCCCGTGCGTCTCGGTACACGGGACTTTCTAAATGCGCTTATACAAACTCACTTCATTCTCGAACGCGACAGAGAACGAGGGAGAGGGATAGACACGAAGAGGGAGAAAGATGGAAAAGGCTTTTGCATAATGAGCCGCCTCGCGTCGTACGGAGACAATGACGATGGCTTTTCCTCAAACCACACCGTCGCGAGGAATTCTTTCTCGTCGACTGGAAACTCGTTCGATGTACGCTCGTACGTTAAATTTATTTCTCGCCGCGCGCGGTAAATTCGAGTTACTTCATGCATCGAGAACGTCGTCAATCCGCTAGACGCGATACGCGAGTACGATAAAGCGGGAAATTTTTCAATTACTTTTTTCTTGTCTGCTTTTTTAATTATTCACACTTCATTAATTCGCACGATCGATCTCCTTTTAGAGTTGGTTTTACCATCTACTTTCTTCCATTCCTTTTTACTTTTTTCACCGCTTGTTTCCGTAATACCTTCTTGTCACGCTACAGGAGTATATAGGACGAAGCTCGCGAGCGATTTTATATTTATAGAACGACGATCTCGTAATATATATTGAACGATCCGTGGTGAATTCGATAGCTGTCGAGTCGAGTGTCAATATACGCGGTGTCGATTCTCGTGGAATTTTTGCTCCCGGTACAAAACGAATTTTTTCGTTCGGCTCAATATTTTCCACGTGCAGCGAAATAAAGAGGCTCCCCGCTGTTCGACTAATCGGTCAAAGTCAGGGCGTTGCTTATTTTTTCGCCCGTTCTGGTGTTTTGTTTTCGACACGCTATCTCGCATTCACACGATCCATCTAGTCGAGACTGTCGCGCCAGCACCTGCCACTTCGATCCCGATCACCCTTTCGTGACCGGCCATCCTCTTAGCATACGCAGCTGAATCTCTGTTTCGTGAAATTCAATTTTCTCCTTTTTTTTTTTTTGACGCAACCGGAAGCGAAGAACTCGAACGTCCGTGAAACGCGAGAACCGATAGCTCGATAGATCCGAGAACTCGACGAATCGCTCGGAATGGCGAGCCGTTGGAGGTTTTACCGGATGCTCGCGGCCTTATACGCTCATATGTAGACGCTCATTGTGAATTTTCGTTGAGTTTCAGCCGCGGAACTCCCGCGGAGCGTGAGCGCGCCTACGTGACGGCTTCTTTGCGCCCGTAAAAGAGGAAAAGAGAGAAGAATAAAAAATCAGCGTAGAAGAGCGTATAAAGGAGGAGAGAGAAAAATATATCCGGTGTAATAACGCAAGCCTCGGGGCTGCAGCGGTTCACGTGCGCGATATGTGTAATGCGGGGATCGATTAATAAACATGTCGACGGTTCTGAACCACCGTAATACCGAAAATGGTCGAACGTAGACAATGGAACGGGCGTGCTAAAAAGGCGCGAAATCGCAGAATATGGCGCGCGCATCCGCGACGAAGTTAAATGCCGATCGCGTGTCGGCTACGTGAAATAAATTATCTTCGAGCGTGGATATGTCGTACCGAGACGATCGGTGTCTCGGCTCGAGTTCGTTACGATTCAAAATTACGATTTTTCTTCGAGCCGCGACGACGTTATCTTTCGCGACAAATTACAAACTTGTTACGTGTCGCGTTAATGAGTTTATCGATCCTCGATGATTGCTCATTAAATTATCGATTGCTCAATTAGCGTGAATGTTTTATCATAATTCGTTACGAATGTTCTCCAACAGATTTTCCGACTGCTACTTTAATCGTCCAATTAGTTCTAACGTATAATTTTACACTGAAACCAATTTTACCTACTTGATAATTTCTTTTTATCTAACAAAATATCGTTTCATTGATACAAAACGTTTCTTTCGGTATAAAAATAACGAAATCTAACATTTTTTATTGAAATTTCTCCGAGATATATTATGAAAATCAAGGTGGGTTAAATCTGTTGCGGAATGCCGCGATTTACGCGCTCGGCCGGTCCCCGATTTATCGATATAAAAGCGCGCGCGTGTTGGATATGCGAGATTTTACGGCGTCGGAAGTCGTCGAGGCGGGAGCCCGGCGAGTGCGCGAGCGCCTTCTCTTCTTCCCTTTATCCCTCCTTCGCTCTACGGGGCCTTCTTTTTCGTCTCTTTATTTCGCGCGCGAGCTCGTGTGTACGCAACAAAGGACGTGGAATGCGCGCGAACGACGTAAATGCGTCTCGTGCGAGATAAAGGACGGTAAATGCGAAATAGAAGCTGAAAAGAGGGAAATGAAAATAAAAAAATATCTTGTCTATTTTTCAAACGAGTGTCGTAAATACAGATGTACCTGCACTGGAAAAAATTTCAGTTAAATCTACTTAGGTGTTTAAATCATTTTATTTTTTCAAGAAAATATATCATTTTTATTTTTTAAAGGAATCTATTTTTTGTTTGAATCGTTTTACCGGTACTCAAACCGATATTTAGTTGAATAAAAAAGTTTTTCTTCAATGTAGACGTACGGACGCGTTTACCAGTTTCGAACGAATCGATAAGTCAATCTCCTTGGAAGACATCGCATCGACAAGTACACGTACGAGACCCCCAAGTACTCGATACATCCAATAAATCCGCATTTAATCCGTTGACGTTTTCGATTAATCTCGTCTCATTTCACACTCCTCGACATCTCGTTACATTTCCTTCCTTCATTTTCAATTAATCCCGCCGACTACACGCATCTGTTCGGAATGCTCGAATAAATTCTACGAACCGGGTATATTTTCGTAAACGACAAGCAAATATCGACGTCGATCACTCAGGGCCCGGCCATTAACGCGAAATTCCGAGAAACCGAATCGCGAGAGCGCCTCGACGAAGAAATCCAAATTGTCGATGAGGAGGAACGAGAGAGAGAGAGAGAGAGAGAGAGAGAGA
>NCVS01000427.1:106168-140517 GCA_003055095.1 Goniozus legneri
GGGGGGAGAGGGAGGAAGAGTAATCGACATTATCTTCCATATAACGATCCGCCCATTCGGGATTTTCAGCTCTCGTAATAACGACTAATATCGGACAAATGAACCGGGCGTAAAGAAGTGTACCGGGCAAGATCGCGATGTGTACCAGCGGAATCGAAACGGGAGTAAAAGAGCGAGCGCGCGAGAGAGAGAGGAAGCGAGATAGAGAGAGACAGTGATTAATGGAGTCTCCGCAACCGAGCGAGAACTCGCCCGCTGGATAAGATCTCCGATGGAATTCCCGTGGCTTTTATATTGGATTTCTTTTAAATTCGTTACTTTATCCGGGACTCTATGTTAATAGCGGCTCGATACGAAGAGAACTCGCGGTTTTACTCCCCGTGCCTCCTCTTCTTTTCACGAGCAGTTCATTTATCATTCTCTCGTGCTCATCTCCTCCTATTTACCTCTCGTCCGAATTCACCGGCGCTGGAAGCCAACGGGATATCTCGGCCGAATTCGTTTCCCGATCGCGATCCCGCCTCGCCGATAAAGCGGAGCGAAACTCGCCGCGCGAATTTTAGAAAATTATTCGCCCGAGAGCGAGCTAATTCCGCGTTCGAGGCTCGTTAACGAGCGCTAAGTGGCCAAGTTTGCGGCTCCCGAGCCAAGGCATTTATTTCAAAACGAGCGCCGATCAAAAAGCCAATGGATTTTCTATCGAATTTATTGCGCGGAGGCGAGCCCCGCGTGAAATCGGCCAGCTTTTGCGCCGATATTCGCGTGTCAGGCTCACCAACTCGCTCGTCGTGAATGGGATTTCTAATTCGTTAATTAACCGCGATCGGTCGCGGACGTATTGTTATTCGCTCCGTGACCGCGCGCGCACCTTTCTCTTTCTTACTCGCATTCCCATCACGCTCTATTCCCTTTTGCGTGGAAAATCGCCATTTTTTCTCTCACTCTCTTGCACACTTTTCCGCCGATAATTCGGTTTTATTCGATTTTCGATCTCATTTATAATTTCTCGTACGTTTCGACTTTAGTATGCAAATCTTCACGCAAAAGTCGCTGACTTTGTAACGGGAGTTTCGCAATATTAACATCGAGCGCGTTTCGTTATATCGAGCCGCGCGAATGAACGACTGCCAAGACAATTCTAAATTTGGTAGTGAGCGTAAAATAATTTCATTCAGGAAAGAGCGTGAATAACGCGATTGGGTTTTCTTTATAATTAACTTGAATCATTCAACCTAGCTCGCGAAACCGGATATACCCTATAAATCTTCCATTCGAGTATTTCGATCAGATCTGTAAAAATGAAAATTACTTCGATTTATTCGCATTGAATTTTATTCGCAGACAAACGTTATTTCATGGTTCAGACTTTCCGTTTCGTGCATCATTTGTTCAGCTCCGAGGAAAAATTGCAGGGAACGAGCAAAATCAAAATAGAATTCAAGAACGAGCGTCAGACGATTACGTTTACGTTGCTCTGGTAGGCTTAATTGCCTCGTGCGTCACACACAGCGGCGTTTTATTCGTACGGCGCGGCGAGCACAAGGGAAGTGAAGTGACGTATAGGGCCGAGCGCGAGCGAGAGAGAAAGAGAGAGGGAGGGAGGGAGGGCCGAGGGGTAGGGGGAGAGGCTCGCTACTAGAAGCGATCTCTCGTTCCGCGGCGGATTAACGGCTGACGCGAACACGTGTTCCGGTGTCGGGTGTGCTTTTCCCAATGGGCCTCTCTCCGTCTCGCTCCCTCTCACGGCAAAGTAAAAAGAGATAACGAGATAACGAGGCACAGGGGTGAGCGAGAAAAAGAGAGGAGCAGATAGGTGACGATGAACGGCCTCCGATCGCGTGCCGCGCGAGTACCTCTCTCTCTCTCTCTCTCTCTCTCTCTCTTTCTCATTCTCCCGCGCACGCACGAAACACACATAAAACTACGATTCCTCGTTCTCTCCGGTTTTCGGTGAAATCTTTACGAGGCCGTTTCCGCCAAACCGGTCGATAACTATCGCGCTTGGATCGCCCAGGTGATATATGCACGCGGTACTTTTTACCCCCGATTTTATACCCCGACGGTATAAAATGATCTCTCGGACGTTGCGGTTATTTACGACAGCGACCATGTTTGTTTATGGCTCCGCGTCCGATCGAAGGTGCAAGGGAAACAAATGTAATTTCTTTTTTTATTTTTTTCTTTTCGTCGAGAAATTGCGTTTACGAGAAATTTGGCGAGAAGTGAGTTATCGCGGCGATAAGATTTCACGGAGCGTTCGCCGGCGATAAAACAATTAGGCTGATGGCTCGCAGCGGGGACAATAACGCGACGTTAAACGAGCAGAAATTCGTGTGTTTACGAGAGGGAGTAGCGCGAGTCATTACCGCGCGGGACACCCACTACGGCGAGCCAGGACGGTGTAGAGATTTCTGGTTGGCGCGAGAGAGCGGGGGACTCACTTTTCGGAGTGATTAATCGTCCCTCATTAACATCCGCCGGGGCGCTCGTGACCTGCCTCCGTTGTCGCGCGCGCGCGCGCACTTCTGCCTACCGAGAGATCTCCTCCACGGCTTCTTCGTGACTCGCCTCTTCCTATGCACCGGCCAACATTTCTTTCTCCTCTATGATCTTATCGTCGAATCAATTTCGCTCATTGCCACGCTGACGTTTTCGTTCGCAGTCCGAGTAAATTCGAATCGTCCAATTATTTTATTCGACTTAATTGCCTCTCGTAACAATTTGATTCAATCGTCGAAATAACTCGGCGATATTTGGCAGATTCGATTTTCTTGCGGACATAAATCGCGAATTCAAATGTTTTTCGAAGGAGTTGAAATTCAGTCGGGGGAATTGAAAAATGATTTATGAATGCCGAAAATTGAAGAGAATCGAGCGAGATCGATCCGGAGATAAATCAGAGGTTTGGTAATTAAAGGCGTGCGCGTGAAACGCGAAAGAAGGGACACCGGGATCGAGGGGAGTCCAAAAGTTGGGGGTTACAACGAATTCGGGCTTTCTTGCGATCCGCGCTCGATCGTATACCTCTTAATCCAGATTGAAAATATGTAAATAAATCCGGGCTCTCTCACTCGACACGGCGAGTAAGCGGGCGCGCGCGGATGCTCACTCCGTATTCCCCGTCGAAAAAGTATTTTAATAGAAACGATTCATCATTCCGGTGAACGCTCGGGCCCCCGACGCGAGAGTTTCTTTTTCTTCGCCGCGCGCCGACCGGCAGTCCCCCTCGGCCCCCTCTCCCCCTCCCCGAGCCTCCCACTCTACATCCACCTACCCGACGACCACCGAGCGGTATAAACCCTCGGCTCTCGCGAAACTCGTCCCTTTTGTCGGATATCTTCCTCTCTCTCTCTCTCTCTCTCTCTCTGCGTTTCTTTCCTTCGCGATTCCCCGTCTGTATTTTTTCTCGCGTCGCTCGATTTTTACCGGATTTCGCGGAATTTTCGGTGTGCCCTCTGCTCTCTTATCTCCACCCTTCTCCCTCTTACACGCTCGATACCTTTATTTATTAACTCAGCGGCGAGCATTCGGGAACGCCGTGGAGCTTTCGTGGAATCGATCTATAAATTTTCGTACCCGCGGAGTTCCTTCTCTCGTCCGCCGGAATAACTCTCTCGGCCTCGCGAGGATATATGCTAATTTTTACTCGTTTTTCGGCCCCTCCGTTCCCAATTTTCTGGAATAAATGTCTTCCGCGAAACGATAAAGAGATTTTTGCTTCGGGAGCCGATCGCGCGGGTGATTAACGCGGTGGTTGTATTAAAAAAAAAAGATGTAGAAGAGAACGAGACGAACGTACTCGCCGTGAAAGGAAGAGACACGTGAGAATAAGAAGAATGGGGGATAGAGAAAGCCGAACTAATCTGGTTTGCCCTCCCCGCGTATTCGAGTTTTGCGAGAATAAGGGGGAGGGCTGCCAAAGGGTCAGCCATATTGCCGGATAACGAGGAGAGAATGGCGACTCGCTATGGGGGCAGTATAAACTGTAGACTTTGTACGCGTACAGTGCGCGCAGGGTGTTGCAGGAAGTTTGTATTTCGCATACGCGCGCGCGCTGCTTCGACTTTTCCGCTCGGTTGCCGTGCAAGCTCGTCTCTCGTCAATTAGAGGCTAACTCGTACTCGCGCGTTACGAGATTACTCACACCCCGAGGTTTCCTCCATCTTTTTCCCTTTTTTCTATCGCTCACAGCTGAATGGCGTCCGTTCTTCGCTGGAAAAGCAATCGAGTTGTACGCGCCGGACTGACAAATGGACGGACAATTTGATATTCGCTTCCGATGAGAGAGCGAGCGCGTTCATCGAATTCCAGATTTCCTTTTTTTTACCCTCAAGATTCGTTAGGACCGGCCTTTATCGCTCCTTTTTTTTCGAAGTTTTTACGATACGGGCCCGAATATCTCGTGATTTATTGAAACCGCTGGATTTTGTCGCAATTAGAGATGCGGTTTTGGCGCAAGGCTGTAAATAATCGGAGGTCGGTTTATTAAAACGCTGAAGAGGCGAGAGAGGAGGAAAGAAGACGGTGCGGGGCGAGTCGAATCACGAAAAATTTCGGCAAACGAGCTCGCGCCTCGGGGTTGAAATCCGAACGCGCGAGAAATCTACCCTCCATCACCTTCCTCTCGTTACGTTCCCCCGACTTTCGATATTTTTTCTTTCTCTCTCTCTCTCCCTCTCTCTCTCTCCCTCTCTCTCTCTCTCTCTCTCTCTCTCTCTCTCGCTCTCAGTTTTTTTAACTCGAGTCGAATAGCCACCCCGAAAAACGCACGATGCAAGCAAGACCAGTCCTATGAGCGACCATAAATCTCGCGATGTTTTAATGCCCGCAGTCTGCGCGTTTTGGGTCTCTCTATCTCTCTCTCGCTCCCTCTCTCCTTCTGGTCCCCCTCTCTATTCGATCCCATCTCGTATATTTGCATACGCGCATAATGGTCCGGCCCGCTACCCCTTTTTACTATTAATTTTACAAAATCGCACGTATGTATAATATGCCAAGGGAGAGGGGGAAACTTCACCCTGCTTATTTAAATAACGGATTGTCGGAATCTCGTTTTCGGCGTGCACGCGCGATTTTCACGGCTTGGTACCATTCGAGTCGACGGGGGGAGGGGAATTTGCGAGAGACAGAAACGTAGGGGAAATAATAAAAAGTGAAAAAGGATTGCCGTCATGGTTGTGAAAAAAATAAGAGGAGCGAGGCGATTTTAGCGATTCGGTTTCGCGAGACCGAGGATAATACGGCTTTATACACGCGCGCGCGCACGCTCGATTAATTTTTCCACGAAGGACAATTTTTTCGAATGCAGGGAAGTACCGAGGAGAGTTTCTCCGCTCGCGAGGAAACGAAAAACGGTTCAACCGTGAATACGCGGAACGTTTCGTTCACCGGATGTTTGAGCTTGAATATCGTATTATGGTATCGGTGTCCCGTTTCGTGGATTTACATTTATCAAACGCCACTTATTAAACTTTGGCTCTCTATCGCGCTCATTTCGGTATGCGCGCGGTATCCTGTTTCCGATAATTCGAGTTTATCGCTCGCCGACTGATTTTCTTCTTTCTCTCTTTCCCCTTTTCTTCTCGCCTCCTCCTTTTTTTATTCTTTATTCAGCATCCTCTGAAAAAGACTCGCGAGACCCGTTCGAAAATAGAGCACACAAGACGACGTACTAATCTGGTTAGGGTCAGTTAGCGTAACACCAACTATTTAGACCTGGATATACGGTTACGGGCGAGTCTCTAAGTAGAGAGTTTTTCGTCTCTCTCCTCTCCTTACGAATCGCTCGCTCGCTCTCCGAGTTTCACGAAATGCGCTAAAACGTCTTAATCGGTCTGCCAAAGCGGAAAAACTGTTTCTCTCTTTACAGGTTTCGCCATTCCTCGCTCGAAATGGCCTCTTTCGCGAATTTTTCGAGCAAAAAATAATCATACGCTAATCGCGAAGAATTATCGTCGCAATTTTACACCTTTTTGTCGAACTGCGTTATACTCTTCCTTTCTCATCGACGCGTAGCAACATTGACGATATCGGCCGACGTTGATGGCCGATACGTTTTGACTTTCACTGTTCTCTCGTGTGCCGGAGCCGTAACGCGAAGATCAAATATTTTAGCGTCAAACATAGCGAGCTCGTAGCTTCCGTAGGCAAAATGTTGACAGAGCGCTCGGTAAAAGTACGTTAAAGACAACTCCTCTCCCGAGCAATTTTCTAATTTGCTTGCCACTTCATTAAAATTGTGGATGTTGCGCGTGACATATCGTTCGAGTAATACGACGATGAAGAAGAGTAATTATTCCTGACGGGTCGAAAATACAACGGCCATTGCGGTTCGCCTCGAAACGGACTCTGGGAAATGAGAATTTTTTAAGAAAATTATCGACCATCGGACCGATGAAATGGCAGATGAAGGTTCGATGATTAATTTATGCACTTGTTTGTCATTCAGCACGTCTGGCCACTTCCGATATTAACGAAAATGACTTATTCATCGCGACGGTCGGATCCCCGGTAACTCGATCCGCCGCTTCTTCTCTTTCTTTTTTCTTCTTTCCTTTCGACGTCTCTTTCTCTTCACCGGCGGATTATCGACCTCGCCAATGCGGTAGGTACGAAAAAACAAACACCACCTCTCTCTCTCTTTCTCTCTCGCTCCTTCTCGCGTAATTAGAATCGCGCGATTATTCTTTCGTTTTCGAAAAGATGTTTCGAGTTGTTTGAAATTTGTTTACACGAGTGACAATTACGCCGTTGACCGCTCTTTGGTGTGACTGAATTTTTATTTTCCGCTTCGCGTTGAATTTCTCAAACGAGCGCGACGGGCGAAGTTACAAATCGCGCGAGTTATTATGACTGCTGTTGAGTTTCTTCTCGGAACGCGGAGTGTTTTCTCATTCCTCGATCTCGCGTTTCGCGCTACCCGGTTGTGTTATACCAATATTTTTATCGGTCTCGTTGAATTCTAGTTAGGACTCGAAAACGGTCGATTGGTCTCTTGAAAAAAAGAACGCCAAATTTGACAAATCTGTCACTACTTCATCCACGAAGATGAAATATTGATATTTCGTCAGACCCGAACGAAAACTTATCGGAATTTTAAATGAAATTATTCTCTGAAAATATTAAAAGACTTTGGATTTGGGAAGGAACATATTTCTTTCTTTTTCGTTAACGAGTATCGGCTTTACCGGCTGCCGGAGAGCTGATAACGTATTCCAAGTATTCGACGTCAAAGAGGTAGAGCAGTTTTTTAACATATTCAAGCGATATCGTGCCGATGAACGGCCGAGAACGGTAATCGGATGATATCGTATTAATAGTGGCCCCCGCGCTTATTCGCTGACTGTCGCGCGACGCTGGCAACGAAAAAAAAAATAAACGATTCGTACTTCGCGCGCGTATTCGTTATTTGGCGAAAACTTTTCTCGAAACGCGACTGTATCGACCTATTCGCGATTAATCAGATAAAACGCAATTAACTCGATGGGACTTTAATGGATTCCCTCCGCGCGAGCCGAGTTATTAATTTCCGTACGTCGCTAATACGCGTTGCAATTAATAACGCATTCGCTGGTACCTCACCGCCATATTTGATATTTATTTAATTAAAAGATAATTCCGAACTCGATTTTTCGTCTGCGTATCGGTTGATTTATGGGGAAATTTTTTGATTAAAAATAGATCGCGTGAAGAATAACGGGAGGAAATGCTTCTCGCCAGACCTCGATCGGGAATATCGATTTCTGTCTCGAGCGTAGGGAGTGAGAGGACTCCGAAACGATAAATAACATATTTTTAAGCCGGTATATACGGGAGCGAATTTGAATAATCTCCTGGTATTCCAGCAGGCACTCCAGAAGCCACTGGAGGCCTGCCGGCGTTTCACGCTCAAGTGTTCTGATACATTTCAGGACTTTTTTTTCTCTTCGTTTCCCGTTTCTTTTCGGCTTCATCTGTTCGCGTATCACACGGCTCGTGAGAAAACCGTGAAAAGTAATATTTTCTGGGAATCGGTAGAAAAATTTGTTCGAATAATCATCTCCAATTTCGGAGGCACGAATATTTGAATAAGAATTTTCAATAAAATTTTTTGGGTAATACGAATTGAAAATTCAAACTCCGCTGGCTTCCGAAAATGGAATTCGAGGATTCACCCAAATACTCGAGCGATATTTTTTTTTTTTGTTCATTAGCTACCATTTTACCTCAGTTACCGAAGCGAACTGGCGCTCCCGGTATTTAGGCCAGCGATTCCGGAATTTCGGAAATCCCGAATCGGGAGCGCACAGTGGCCCTTTTTGTCTCGTCGCCGGTTCCTAAGAGGGACTCGGCATCGTTTCCCGGAACGGCATTCGGACGAGATCTCTGCCAGTTTTTGCACCACTCACGAATTCGGCCAGCGTTGAAAATTAGATTGCTCGCAATTACCACCTCCATCTAATCGAATTAGCCTACAAATGTTCGTCGTTTATTTTTTTCCACGCTCGAGTAGAAAATTGTCGTATCGATCGCGCATGAAAGATGCGGCGTATTTGCGTTTTCCAGACAGTCTATAAAAATACGAGGAGCGATCGGAACGAAATTTTTCGAATGACGTGTCCCGCTGCAAAGTCAGAGTCCCCGATTCGGTTCGCGTGTACCCAGTGCATGCGCGAGAGGGTGATAATGTATTCAAGATCCGCCCCGCGCGTATATAGCGAGCGTGGAGTATGGTGGGGGTAGGCGAAACGGGGCGGCACGTTCGCTATAGGCACTGTAACAGATGTTAATTATCCCTTCTGTACAGCGCTCGGCTTGGCTCGCGAGTGCGCAAAAAAGAGTTCGACTTGCGCTGCGATCGTTTCTTTCCTCTCCTTTTTTATCCTCCCCTCCCTTCTCTCTCTCTCTCTCTCTCTCTCTCTCTCTCTCTGTCTTGCTCCCCAAGTTTTTCGCTCGCTCATCGGATCACATGGTCGAGCCACCCGCGCCAATCGAATCGCTGCTTCCATATCCTATGGAAAATTGCATTTGCATTCCTCACTCCGTTTACTCTTCAATTTCAATAAATTAGAACTCTATAATGAGTCGTTCAATAGGTAGCCACCCCTTACTAAATAAGTAAACCCAAAATTTTGAATAACCTGAAACATACAAAAAAATGCTATACATTCAGTATACCGGTAGGTTAAATGTTAATGATCTCCATGAGATGGACACGTCACCCTGTTATCCAACAAAAGTTCCAAGAAAGCTAGCAATTTCAATAGGAAAATTTTTTCACGGAAAGGACCACAAGTAGTTCATAGCTCATAATTTACAATATATTCGTATGCGAGCGTCATAAATAATGATTCCGAGACAATATATTCGCAACCCAATTTCGTCGTACACAAGCTCGGAATGAGGCAACTCATTGTTGGCCAATCAAACGAGTAGCGATATATAAATCGTCGGACAAGACACGGGAGCGATTTCACGTGGCTCACGACTCTCTCTCGCTGCGATTCCGGCACGGAGCACGCGCGACAATGGGGGAAGCTCGATGGGACGAGAGCCGAAGAGAGAAGGAGAGATATAGTTTGACAGGTAGCCTCGCGCGTTGTAACGTGTCGCACCTGTCGCCGTATATATCACGAGGTCGCGATTCACGGCGGAAAATATTCTCGTATCTCCACGTGGTCGTACACACACACGTATATGTATATATACGTCGGTACACGCGACTCTATATAACGCGAGACGACACCTACGATGCATCTCGGCGCTCGAGAGCCGCGAAATATCCCTCCTGTCATATTAGAATTTCACCCGACGTAACAGCCTCGTTTTTCCCAACCGAGGAAAATTGAGCAACGGCGCGGAATTCGTTTCGTCGCAATAAAATCCCATTTTACGCGAATAAGGCGGGAAACGGGACGTCGTTTGGCTAAACTTTAGCGAGCTCGCGTGCCAATTGCCGCGTGAGATTATCGCCTGTTCGAAGAGAGCTTGTCGCGTCGAGTACGGCGCAGTTTTCCGTCGAATTACGGCCGAGCTTTGGAAAACAAAGGAACAAAGGGAACTCTCTCCGGGAGATTCTTACACAGTGCAATTGGTACTAATTGAAAGCGGCAGATCGAACGCGTTTAGGATCGCGATACCGGGAGTGGGTTGTCATTAATCCGTACGTAATTAATAAAATCGCTCGCGCAATTCGTCGGAAGCGCGAAATTACGAGGCGGTAACTAACAATGGCATGAATAATGGTCTCGCGTCGTCGTGCGCGAAGCGATCATTCGCCGATTCCGTTCGCACGCCGCTACACTTACTAAATCAATCCGGCTCGCAACAGTGTATCGATACCGGATAGGATTTACCGGCTATCGGCCGAAATGAGAAAAAATTGTACGAGAGAGAAAAAAAAAGCGTAATGTCATTACAGACACGAAGTGTGCGTATTTACCTAGCTCGCGAATGATCGATCGACCGATTCTCTCCTGTTGGATATAAAAAAAAGAGAGTTCAGCTCCACATAGATCACGTGGTATCGCAAGACCATGCGTCAGAATCTCGAAAGCTCACCTCTGACCGCGTCTTTCGTACTTTATACCCCGCGATTTCTACGAGCGCGAAATCCGCGACGACGATAAAACACCAAAGTGGATGCTTCAGGTTTTCCTTTTTTTCCCGTATTTTGTATTTTTATCGCCGAGCGCGACTAACGTCACGAACGTCCGTTTTGTTTGTTTCAGGATGCATTGAGAGGACGTTCGGGTCCACGAGGTTCGAGATGTCCGCCGTAACCAGCCCGTATGGCCCCAGTAAGTCTTTCTTTTTTTATTCTCGTCGTTCCTTTTTTTTTCATTCACCTGTAGTCACGAAAAAAAATTCTCCGCGTCTCTTGCCTCGTTTTTTTTTCACCCACTCCAGCACGGACGATTAATTCTCACGGCGCGTCGCGCGTTCGTCGCCTCGAAGTGCTCTCGCGAATTCCATCGGCTTATGAAAATGTTAATATACCGTGCTCGTCGGCAACAAAACAGAAAAAAACAACAACGTGCGAGTAATTACGATCGCGAGCGATGCGAGCATGCCGTAAATAAGTGTTGAGACTGTGAATATATTTCGAATTCTTGAATAGAAAAAAAAAGAGAATTTATCGGCGAACAATCGACCATTCGCGAGGTTCGTTAAATCTGCATAGACGAAGAATGACGTGCGATGACGAAGGAACCGTTCAATCGATTTTCAGTCGAATTTGGTTGTTTGATTTTCGTTGTTTTTCCAGCGGAGATGCTTTCCGACTCGGTGTACAATTACGCTGCCAGCCGGCGAGCGGCGGCCGCACAGGACAGCGATTCGCAATATGAGGCACAGGCGCAGTTGCAGATCACCAGCATACAGAAGCCCAGAAATAAACGGAAAAATTTCAAGCCGATAAGCAGCAGGATGGCCGACGTGTCTGACGAATCGGACCGGGACGACGATGAAGTGGTCGAGTTGTTGGATGACGCGAGTTCCAGCGAGGTACTCGAGTTCGAGAGGAAGACCATGCTGGGCCCTAGTGGCGAGGAAAGACCCAAACAGAGGTTGAACAATAACGAGGCCAGCCCTATGGACCTGTCGGTAGCCACGAGACCACCTTCGTCCGACGAAGACAGCGGCGATTCTTTACGTCACAAGTTCATTTTGGAGCAGCTCAGGTCCGACAAGCTTTACTCACCTGGCGCTGAGGTTTGTCCATTTCCGTTAGAAAGATTTTGAAACTCGAGACGGAGAAAAATTGAAATTTTCAAACATTTATGATTTAAATTAAAATACAAACAATTACATTTTCATTCTTATTTGAAATTTTAATATAGAATTTATAATATTTCACTCAATTTTGGGAAGTTTTCCAAAATCGTACTATTTTAGTATTTTCGACTATCTTGCACTAGAATAGTACACGATGTTTCAAACGTATAGAGCAGTAACGTCCCAATAGTCGAATAGACGCGACTTGTACGTTCGTTTACACGGTCACGTGCCAGCGAACGCGCACACGTAAATGACACGGAAATTGAGATCTCGAGACGTTTGACGTAGACCCATAGCCAAACGAACGTATTAACGGACGAGAGACCGTCTTTCACGCGCGTGCGTGACTCATAGGTGGGTCAAATGAATATTGTATGGCCGGTGAATATCATTATAAAGCCCGTGTACTTCGCCGCTTAGGGACGTCATAGGATGCGTTCTTTCGAAAACAAAAAGTGAACAGATAGATGTATAGGACGGATGGTTTTATACTCATACAGGGGGCTCGAAATTACTGCATGAAATTCATATACTAGAGAGTTCTTCAAATTCCGAACAAGGAGGCTTGGTTTTATTTTGGTTGATACACTTTTTAAAAGAATTATGAAACGTTTGTCAAGATTTGACAATATTGAGCAATTTGGAAAGTCAATTTCTTTGTTCTGTTCCAGGCGAGAAGTCCAAATTCGGACTCGTCGGGGAAGAGCGACAGCGGTGCTCTCGACGGCGAATCGAGTCGTCTCGACGAGCAGGACGGTGCTTTCGACGACGAGCGTCTCGACGATGGCGACAACGACGTCGATTGCGAGGAGGAACCGAAACCCTTCGAAGGGATGAGGGAGTACGCCGAGTCGACGATGCAGGAGCTACTCGCGATCATGGGATTGGCGAGCGGCGAGCTGGCGAAACCCGTCAACAGACAAATACCACCCACCTTCCTCAATCCGAACGCCGGTCAGCACGGCCAAGGTGAGTCTCTCAATTTTCTCTACAAATCGCGAATATCATTTGGTCACTAAACAAGGAATTGTACCCAATTCAGTACTCTAGACTCGCGCAAAGCTGGAATTGAGAAAACGAGCGATTTTGGTAAACAGTTGACGATCTACGTCAGTCCCGTATACGAGCCGCTCCAACAGATACGGAGAATAACGGGAAAATTTTATTCAATTGCTCTCAATTCGCGAACATTGGCCGTTAAAAGATTAAAGTTGTAGCGTGGTAGTGCCGTACGAGGCAAACTGTGTTTATGGCCGCGCGGGTGTACACAGACTCGCCGCTCTTCCTTTTCCCTCCCTCCGTTTTCTCCCTCTCTTACTTCAACTGCGAGCCGCGAGTACATAAAACGCGGGTGGACTCGTTCGATTCATCGCTAATGCCAAGACCGTCGACTTCCGTTCTGGCGCTCGCGAGGTCGTGCCGCGATGAGCTATTAGCGAGTGGGCGGGTTCTCGACGAAACGGAATGAGCGAGAGAGCGAGAGAGCGAGAGAAGTGTTACGATCGACTTTAGACGTTTCTGCGTTATAAAAACACAGTGAGAAGTTGCTTTCGTATTAAACTGAATTAATTTTCTAATTCAATTCACAAACGTTAAGTGAATATTAAAATGGTATTCCATAAAATATTAATCCAAGAAATAATTCTCTCAAATTATTCCATCTTGGATTATTTTGTAGAATTGAAAAATATCGTTCTAATTGGTTCAGAAGAATTTTCTTAAAGCGCAATTTCGTTGTGTACACACTTCTCGATCTCAACACCCTTTGATCGCCGAGACCGACCGAGAGAGCGAGTTTTTCAGCCGAGACTGTACCGTGTGGCGGCGACGACAGTGGAACAGAAAACGTAGCACTTACATATTACCGGTGCATCGCATATGCGCGCACGTGAATATGCGATACGCTGTATACCGACGCGGTTAGGGGGAGCGAGCGAGCGAGCAAAGATGGCCGACTTTATAACTCGTAAAGGAGTCGCAAAGGGGAAAAGAGCGCCGAAACGATCGATGGATGCCTTCGGCCGATCGAAGCGCATAACGCGTCATCTCTCTGCGCTCACCGCACGGATTCGCGTGGGCCGAAAAAGATACTCTCGTACACACACACACGATTCACGTAGGATCGATTCTTCTCCCCGCGAACTTTTCCCGACGTATTTTTAACCGATCGACAATGCTCCATCATATTTTTCACGACAGAGCGCAGTACCGACGATACGTGTTGCATTCATGAAATTCAGAATGATACCCCCGTCGGTTGAGTCACCGATAGGATTTCAGAAAGTTTAACGATCGTTAGAGCAAATTTATGGCGCGGCAATTTCTCTTGGACTCGGTGCGAGTCCTTATTAGCATTGAATTCGGTCTGACGTGTATCAATTTGGCATAACGTGTTAATAGACCGTTGATGGCTCCAATTCTCTACTTCGGGAACGTATTTTCTCTCTCGCTCGTTTGAATACGTCGACGCTTTTTCTTACGCCCGCTCGGTACGAAATCGGAGCGCGATGTGGTGTGCGCGACCTTGGCGAAAAAAAAAATGAAAGAGGTAGAAATGAACGAAAAGCGAGAAAAAAAAATTTTCGTGATAAATGACTCGAAAGTACGACTCGAAATCGAGTGACAGCGAGAAATCGGAGATCCGACGAGGACGAGATTACAACTACGTTCGATCGAACAAAGCCATCTCTTCGTATAGCCTCTAACGAAAAAGGATCGGTTACCGGATTCTAACGTCGAAAATTCCCCGATGCTGACTCACCATTCGGTTACCCGTCATCGTCGATATTCATACATTATGTAAGTTCAACTGGATGTAAAAGGATCGACTTGTAGGATCGCGCCTCCATTGTCGGAGTCCTGTTCCGACTACTCGTCTTGTACTTGTCAACGACAAACGAGTGGAACACTCCTTGGACTCCATCGTCTTTGGATTACACGAATATCGAATCGTCCCAAAATGTTTCTTGAAGTCCTCTTAAGTAACGTTGGCCTTTTATTTTTTTTTTTTTTTTTATAAAAAAAAAATAACAAATACTATTTTCTCCATTCTTCTCTTGACCATCCATGAAAATGAACGGAATAAAAAACGAAGCTTGTTAACTTGAATACCAAATTGGTTTGTCGAGTCGTCAAGTTCGATTCATCGTTCTATCCACACGCGAGAGGTTTTGTTGGACTTGGAAGGAAATCTCCGTGAACAGAAAAAAAGATGTTAATTCTCTCGAGGTGTATTTTATTCTTGAATAACCCTAAATGAACTCTGGTACGAAAAAAAAAACGTAAAAAAGAGAGACTGTAAAATTTTCAGTAGTCCATAAAATTGATCGTCCGGACGTTTCTCCGCTGAGCGCACACGTGCACCACTCTCGGACGTATAACCTCTCGGAATATTCCGCAGCACGAACAATGCGATTGTACGGCGCGCAATTAATCTCAAAATATTGCTCTATGGAGGGAAAAACCCATTCTCCATCACGCAGTCTCTTGCCGGAATGATATTGTACTTCGGCCGGCGCATGATTTCTCATGCTGACATATGCGATCATTTTTATTCTTCAATCCGCCCGCATGTATATTCGTTCCACTTTTCGAGCTAATTAGCCGATTCTCAAAATAAATCGCTGGCAACGATCGTACGAAAATTGTTGAGAATCGATACTGGAGCTTCTTCTTGCCTCGAAATATGTAAAAATTAATTTCGCGCGAGGGATTCCGAAAATGTTTGAAACGAGCCAAAAATTGTCGGTGTTTCGAATAGACGGGTGCGAGAGAGACGAAGAAGAGGGAAGACAGACAGGGCGGGTAGAAGTGGACGTCGCGGTGCCTCCGTGAACCCATTAATCATCCAGGACGGATAAAAGCCCGTGGAACGGATGAAAAGAGCAAGACGGACAGTGTCTCGGCGCGCATCTCACGAGATACCGAGTGAGAGTGCGGAAGAGGGAGAGAGAGGGGAGATCATTTTTTATTTTCTCTTTTTACGAAATTCGTTGGACAAGCCGCGGGAAAGAGAAAGACAGAAAAAGAGCGAGTTCGGGCCCTCCATTGTCAGTCGAACCGCCAGATATTCTGTTTTCTCTGCCTCGCTCGCTCTTAGGGAGACGAGAGATTCATTAACTGATAGCGTGATATTCCTTCTCCGAAAGGAGCTTTTGATTTTTTCTCTGCATCTCGCTATCTCTCTCCCTTCTGCCCCACCTCGTCTTCCACTCTCTCAAAAATGATATTCCGTGGATATTTGACGGTGGTGGGAGAAAATGGGATGTCCCAAGATGGCTTCGTATCGATAAACCAGAACCGATACGGTTCGAGAAACCATTTTTCAGAAGACATCGGAAGAATCGATAAATCGTTTCAAATAAGTTTTGAGGGTATACCTTACACGGAATATAATTGACTCTAATTAGCCGTCGCCTACGCACCTTCCAGTTGTCGAAAATCTTCATAGAACCGATGAATTTATTCTTGGAAGAGAAAAAAATATAAAAAGCAGAATAAGTCGGTTGTACAGTTTTGGCGATTTGTCCAGTTTGAAGTTTTGGTAGGTACAACTATACACGTTTGAGAGGAGATGAAAATCGTTTGCTCGGAGACCAGCCGGCTGAATTTAATTCGAGATCACGGGGTTTTGTACGGGAGGATTAAGAGACTCGAAGGGGAAAGCGAAAGGGGTTGCGGATCCCTTTATACTACCACGTGTGCTCCCCACTCGAGATGTACGATCGAAATTGGAGATCCTTTGCTCTCTGTCTCTCTCGCTCGCTCGCTCTCTTTCTCTCTGCTGATTTTTCTCCTTCCACGTAGACAAAAGCCCGCGAGAGGTGTCGGAACCTTCGGTTCGTCTCTTACCTGTTGAATCCAACGAATTCTGAAACTCCTCTCTCTCTCTCTCTCTCTCACTCTTTTCGCCAAAAGAGGGTTTAAAGAACCCCTCTGCTATTCAGCGAGTAAAAAATTACGTCAACAGCGGAAGAGTTTGCGCATTGTCATCCTCGATTATCCGTTTTTCTTCGTTTGGAGCATCAAAAAAATTCGCAGAAAAATTCTGTTGATTTTGTCTTTGATCATTGTCATGTTAATTATGGTGGTTGCAGAGACACGTGAGGTTGAGATTCTAATATAAGAACAATGGGGAAAAAACGTCGAACGAATCGCGTTATTTTGTTTATCAATTGTCATGCTAATCATGGGACATGAAAAAATATAAAGTGGGAAGTTGAAGATAGATCCGATAGATGAGATCGAGAAATATGCCTTTTGCTGGTGGCGCGCGGAATGTTAATTGCTTTTGAGCTTCAACCGTCTCGAATGCCACAGGCTCGCCGAGAGATTATCTTCGAGACTTGTCAATAGGTTTCGATAATCGGAAAAAAAATCCAAAACAAGAACCTTCGAAAAATTTTTCCATCGCTCGAAACGACGAGAAACGAAACGTAAAAGCCAATTTCGCAACTTCTGCGTCGCACATGCTCTCGTGAATTCCGCGAAATGCAACGAGATTCATCTCCGCTGTATCGATACGGAATTATACGCTCATGAAATCGACCAGAAGAACGAAGAAAGGAACGCGATTCGCAATTTGTTGGCCTCGCTTATGGATCAATTGGATCTGCATATTTACGCGTCGAGTCTTTGCCGATGTGGAAAAGCAGATGCACAAATACAAGCGCGTTAAATCGCGCATATACGTCGGCGATTGTTTTGTGAAACTGGGTTTTATATCGGCGACACACATTGTGAGAACGAAGTCTAATCGCGCAACGAGAGTGAGTTGTCCAACATCGAAGCAATTACACCTAATGTCTTTGTAACGGCAATCTCGAAGATGGAAACTGTCAGTACCGTTCGAGGCGAGGAAATTATTTTCCTCGAATGCCCAGTTTAAAAAATTAATATCGTAATTGATACGTACGGACGATTGAGAAAAATGGAAAATACGAATTCCTCGTCGGTTAGTTTAGTATCGGGTTTGCGACGTTGGGAAAACGAGATACGAGAGCTTTTTTACGCCATTCGAATCGAATCGAGCAAAGGATGACTCGTCGCGCGCTTTCTCCGCGCCGCTACACGAAGACGACTCCACACGTGGGAATCCGACTTTTTGCTCGGCGTTAACCCCGTCACACCCGGCTAATAGCCCGAACAACGATTGTCTCTCATTTCGAATTCCAATATTTATACGGCAAATGTGGGCGAACAATTGAACAACCGGAAGCCGATCGAAAATGTTATTTGCCTATTCGGCAAACGTCATTGACTATTAATAGAGTGAAACTCTGTAGTTGCTCGAAAAAAAAATTTCCTAAACGCAATTTTCATTAATACCGATTGAATATACGCGAGATATACATTACAATGTTCGAGAACGATGGTGCATTCGGCCGAAGATGTATAAAACGTGTTTGCCCACGAGGTATACGTGGGATTCCAGCTTTTTGCAAAATTAGTCTCGGACGTTAAGAATCTCGAACCGGCGATCGATCACAATGAGAGGATCGTGGGTGTCGATATAAGCGTGGGCGGCGTCTTCTTCCTTTATTCGAAATTCGAGGAACCGTTACGTGAACCCTAATGAAAAATTTCCCGACTCTTTTGGTAAATCTGAATTTCTTATCGCCCGGTCGTAATTCGTAATTAAGCCTTCGTAATCTGAGATTTATATCGCTACTTTTTGCGATAGCCCTTGAACGTCCGAAGACAATTTTCCAATTTTTATCATTTTTTTGAGATCGGTTTCATCGGATGCTCAAGCTCAAGGTCAAGCGTCTTCGCATATCGAAGTGTCGAGTGCCTTCGCGAGAAGATCGCTGTTTCTTTTCTGCCCCTTTCTTTTTACCCCCCCCCCTCTCTCTCTCTCTCGCTCTCTCGCTCTTTCCGTCATCTTTTTTCCCCGCTGGCTCTTTTTCGTTTTTATTCGAACACGCTCGCGCGCGCGGCATCTTGTTTATTTTGCCCGTCAGCTCGCTGACACTCGGACATTCGTTTAAATTTAGAATTCAATGGGATCCTTTTACCGGCGGGGCTTTCGTGCCTTAACGGATTCCCCTCAGTGCCCGCAACGTTGCTGGATTATTTGTTTAATTCCAGGCTCTGTGCGTTGATCTCTCGACGTCACTCGTCTCGTCTCACCTACCGTTTCGCTCCTTCGCCAATTCTCGCCTCGCACGACACTTTGTTTTCATTTTTAATTACCGAAAGATCGATCCGCGCGGAGTACTCGCCGTTTTTTCTCTCTCCAACGGTCCCGGACAAAAGGAGTGCTCGAATCACCGTAAGCGACGATCGCGAACGAACGATACCCGAATACGATGACGATACAGTGACGTTACGAGATTCTACTCTCACGGTAATGAGCACACACGAATCGCGCAATCATCGGAGGTGTAAACACTCGAATGGGACTCATCTCGAGTCGGAATTTTTCGAATCTTCAACTTTTTTCTTAATATTTTTTTGAGAAGATTATTACGAAACGCAACAACACGGAATTTTTCCCTTTCACATGATTAATCGTTTCTCGCGTATTCCCATGACTGGTTGGTTCATTTTTCAAGATATCGAGGTGGACATTGAGTCTGATTTCACCGCAGATAAGCCCCGCCAGTCCCGGAGGGCGGGTTCACGCGGTCGAATTCAAAATTTTATTTGTTTTTTCCGCTCACCCCCACCACAAAAACATTAGCATTTCTTGCGCTGATGTCGAATGAACACGCGATCGATTCCTCGCGCAATTAGTTCTTCGTCCTGTTACGCAGGTGAACTCGAAACAATAACGAATTGAATTTATAATGTGGATCTAACGTTTCGACCGGTAATAAAAAAAAGAAAAAAAAAAGAAAAAGCCATTAGCGTTTGCACGAAGCGGTGCCTTGTATATAACGATTAATTTTTCAAAATGAAATCCCAAAGTCTCGATTCGTTCGAGATACGAGCTCGTCTTTTTGGAGAACTAGAAGAACTGGAGGGTCCATTAGGGCCCTCTCTTCCTCGGTCCGTCTTACCACCCCATTCACTGCCAGTCTCCCAAAAACCAGAAATTCAGCTTGTCAAATTAATCACGGATGACCAATCCATCAGCGGGGCATTCCTAGGTCCCTAAAACCACTCACGGCTACGATATATTTGTTTTCGTCTCAGGACGAGAATCTCGGATCGATGCCTAACGATCTTCGGAGCTCAAAGACGATTTTCCATCGCGAGTGCAATTTGTCACGTGGCAGCTCGAGCGACGAATTTTACGATTCTCGCGTAAATTCTGATTTTGGCTCGGCTCGTTTTCCCAGAATTTCGAATACGCGTTTGAAGCTTCCGGAGGCGTCTCGCCTCGATGACGATCGCGTCGCGCGGGGCCTTTGGCATCGGCGCAGAATGCATCAAGAGTTATACACTCGTATTTTTGCCAAGCCTTCGCTCTACCTTTTATTACGTAATTTTCGTCGGCGAAAAATGTCAAACGGTTCGATAGCGACGCGAACCATTTTGTCCGTTACGAACGTTTTACGAATATCTGACGTTGCGACATCGTCGCGGTATTTTGCGCAATCCCGCTGCGCTAACGAATCACGCGTTTATTTTTAATTAACAATTCAATGAAAGATTTTTTTGTTGAAATTCGTTGCGCAATCGATTTGTTAAAGGCAATTGAGAGCTTTATATTTAGAGCGTACTTTTCGCGAATTTAATTAAATTTTCAGTATCAATTAGTCGGGGCGAAAAACATTCCTAATTCGAATGGATCGAGGTCGGCGAGTAAATCGAGTTCAGACGTTTTTTTTTCTCACTGGCGCGTGAAATTTGGAGAAATCTTGAGTTGGGGCGAAATTTGCGTTTATAGTGTACGGGCCAAATAAAGGGTTAAGGGCACACGTCGACGGTTCCCTTTTATTTCACTGCGATGGACGAACTTCAGGGCGGGTGAAACGAAAAAAAAGGAGAGAAAGAGCACGAGAGAGGGAAAAGAGAGCCGCGAAAACCAGTTTGTTCCGAGACCTAATACGGTCGCCCGTGGGCTTCGACGATCTTAATGAACTTCCCCCTCCCTCTATCGTTCTTTTGCATCTCTCTCGCGACCCCTCGACGTTTTTGAAATTTCGAGTTTTCCATAGGGACACGGTTCGAACCTCTCCACCTCTTTTCTCCAACCCCCGTGCTTATATAGTTTATACCCCTACCGATTTCGATCGCAGCTTGAGATGACGTCTCTCGTTCCGGGGACATTAAATCATGCCAACTATGAAATATGTTCGTTACTCATAATCCTATAAAAAATGATATTTTCGAAAGACGCACAAAGAGAGAATAGTTTTTTGATATAAAAGAAAATTAGTTATTTATTTTTTGCGTCAGTTTCAGACAAAAAAAATTTTTACACATTGCTGGTGAAATTTCGAGTAGGGTTAAATAAGCCAAGGTCCATATAGCTGGTCTAATCTCAATATTCAAATCCCGTGACGGAACTCCAAGTCCGGTGAAGTAAAACCGGAGTAGGTGGCGAGAGAAGCGGGAGAGAGGTCCGCATAACCGATTCCCGAACTCATAAATTTTAAATTATGTCAAGCCAAAAAGAAAGACGAGACACGACTTCGGATAAGATGAGAGGTACTCGTGAAATGAAAAAAAAAAAAGAAATATCGCGAAAGATTCTACTAGAGCGTTTTTTCGAAGAGATCTAACCCCCATTTGCGATTATTATAGGTTTTCGGAATCGTTTCTTTTTTGTTTCTCCTCGGAACCTTATTGCCACTTCTCGACGACATTTGCATCGCGATTAAATTCGAACGTATAATTAACGAACCTCTTCCACGTGTAATTATATTCTCGATTGCATTATTACCAAACGACAATAACAATAATTCCAGGTTCTCTCTTTTTCTTTACATCGAAACCATACCCGGCGTCGTTAAAGTTATAGTACCTCGCGAACTTTGACCAAATAAAACGAGTCGTACCCACTCGAGAGAAATATACTCTTTCGACTGTATAAGTCAAAAGTAAAACGAGTCGGCGAGTGAAAAAAGGAATTGTTTCTCGAGTCGAACTCGTTCGCAGTGATTATTAAATGGGGTTTGAAAAGAGGAGTAAAAAAAGGAACGAACGAGAAGAAGAAAGAGTGCGCGAGTATAGTTTCTATTCGCTTATAGGGGTCACCGTACCGAAATTTTTCGAGGTCCATTATCGAAGAGCGAGAGAGAGAGAGAGAGAGAGAGAGAAAGAGAGACGCCAAAGGGTCGCCTCGAATCGAATTTCCGGCATTAATTCGACATTATGCGATATTCAAATGTGGACCCCCATAGAATTTTTCGGGTTTAACGAGGACCCATTCCTTTTTCGAACCCCTTTTACAAGAAGAGTAGGGGTAACTCTCATCCCTCCTCCTTCCTTTTTTTCGCCTTTATTTTTTTTTTTTTTATTTTTCACTCGAACATTCTACACCTCTTTCACGATCATCGCTACCGATAATATATACGACGTAGGAAATTTTACAACCGCTATTAATCGAATATGACGCGCGATAAAAATAATAAGCGAACGCTTTCGGATCGTCAAGGGAGGAATTTCGTTTCTTTCCGAGAAGAAATATAAAAATGAGGGAAAATTATATATAAGGATATTCATACGCGCGCATTTAAGGGAGAATTAAAAAAACTCGGAGACGTCGAAAAGCAAAATGATGGCATCTCTCTTATCCCTTTGTCTCGAGTTTTGAGGTTTTCATTTTTCGAATACGAGAGGATAATTAATCTCCGTGGCTATATAAAAGGGTTTTCGGGTTCAGGCATTGGAGAAAAAATGAGCTCGGTCCAACTACGATGCAAGTTGTACCCTCGTTTTGCCCCTTTTTTCTTCTCCCAACCCCCTTTCTCTTTGGCCATCTTTTTCTCTCTTGTTCTTCGGCGCGTTTGACTCTCCTTCTCTTGCGTTTTGCCCGTTCGTTCGTCATCGTTTCACCCACGCACTTTCAGAACTCCGCGGGGTCTCGAGTTATCCATTTTTTACTCTTTTCGTTCTTTTATTTTCTTTTTTTTAACAGAATTTGAGTCAATAAAAAATCGTCTGGAACAAAGGAACGAACGACCGCCAATTTCTCACTGGGTTATAACATTCTTCCCTCTTCCACCGTCTCTCTCTCTCTCTTTCTCTCGCGTTTTGAGAAAGAGAAGACGAGGGCCAATATCGCGAGCGAGCCATCTCGAGACTTCTGTGCTGAGGTATTAAAAATGGGTGCCGCGAGGCCTGGCCTTTATCTTCCGCGACATGCAACTTCTCTCTCATATGCCTTCTTAAATATTAAAATTTGGAAACGCAACACCACCGAAGAAATCCGCCTTCTCGATATCTTAAGAAGCCCCGAGTGAAAAATCGTTCTCGTTTTTGAGGTAAATCTGGGATTAAGTAGCCAAAATATCAAATCGTTCTGTGAAATTGAATTCCGCTTTTTTGGCTGAAAATAATTAATCTCCTCGAAAAATTTGCCGGTCGGGTGCTTTCTCACAGGCTTATCTCGAATTGCGAAACAAATCACGTGATGAATCAATGCCGTTATCGCGTTGCCTTGAACTTTCAACAGGTGTCACCGATAGACACGACACGCGAATTGACTTTCATCGTGATTCACTACTGCGTGTCATTACTCATCCTGTTTTTCATGCGAAAACTTTCTGCATAGTTATCCTTGTTGAGAATTGCTTTATCTAGCGAGAAACAACTGTAAAATAAAAATTCGATAGCGATAAACGTCGAAAACAATGACGATTAGTAATGGAATTCGCGAGTCCGTAAGCGTGTGGGTACGATCGAGCGCGTAACGCGAGGAAACGATGTCAACGCGAGCGTCTATCATTTCACGGTATAACCCGCGGATAGGAAATACGATTCGAATATGCGAAACAGGAAAGCCGAAACTCTAACGTGGAAGAGAAACGGTAACACGACGTTCGCCACGAGTTAAGAATTTTTTTCACATTGCAAGGGTGGTAACCGGAGAGACTAAAGTCTGATAAGAGATCGAATTGCCGTGTACTTAACCATCGTTATATCTGCTTCTAAGTTTATCCTTAAGTGATAGGACATGTTTTTTCACATTTAAATTGAGCCATTAAAATTTAACGCACGTATAATTCAAATGAATATTACGTACTGAAATATTTATTCGATTTAACGACTAACGAAATTAAAATCGTGACTGATTCAACAGAAATTTCGATCCCACCGTACAAATCGATTGACTAAGAACATTTCTCAACTTCAATCTCGCAAATTGTTTCCATCGGTCTTCCCCAGTTATCTACGAAACCTTTTCCGTTACTCGATCCTGGATTATCCTGGTGGTATCAGCGCCAGAAATATTCTCTCACGCTGCCCAGGTAGGAAGAGTCCTGGTTCCGTCTCCGCGAGCGATTACTCAAATTTCTCAGCGAAAGGATGTAACGCACGACCCCGTGAGTTTAGATACCCCCACCCTTTCCTACTCCGCAGGGGATAATGATCTACTACCGTTCGCCAACCTTTCCCGTCGGAGGAAAATATCCAAATCGCTAAAGAGAGGAAGGAACGAGATACGCCGGGAAAGAAATGAGAAAACGCGAAAGAGAAAGAGAGAAGCAAAGAGCGGAGAGCTCGAAATAAGAAGGGGGTTCGCAAAAAAAATAAAACCCTGCGAGAAACGAGTGAGAAAAAACGACGGGGGTCAGGGGTGAACGCCGTTTTACCGACTATTAACTCACTTTTACCCTATTTTTTTTTTCGTCTCTTCCTATCCTTCCAGCAAGCAAGGGGGTAGTTTCCCCCTATCTGCGACTCGGTCTCATCCCTTCCTTCGTCTCATGGCTCTTCTCGCGTAATCTTCTCCCCCCGGTTTTTCATCCTCTTTTCTTCTACACGTAAATTTTCACCCCACCCTTGCGTGGCCTGCGTGTGCTGCGATTCACCCCCCTTTATCGGTGCGCGTGCAGGTAGGCGCGCCAGCTACCTGCACCGGAGTTCACCCCTGAGACGAAAAATACTAGTAAAGCAAAATATACGATATAAAAAAGGAACCGCGGAAACTCTAGCAGCTCACGGTCGATTTACCTCCTGAGAAAAAATCTCGCCGAGGGGGACGACACGAAAGAAAAAAAAAATTCGACTCCACCCCAAGGTTAACCGATTTACCTGGCGAAATTTTTCCTCGAAATTCGACCCGCTCGTGTATTGTAAATTTTCGCGATCCCCAATCCGTGCTATCGCGTTTTTTTCGCTCCTTTCTTCACGGGATTTTAGGAGCGTAGAGACGCGTTTTAGCAATCTAAGTATCTCGTAAAAATAGGCCTGGGTGTATACAATATTTCAGTTCGAGTTTTTTTCTCCTTGCGAATGTAAGAAGGGGTTGTCGGAGGTCGGGTGTCAGCGTTACGGTTCTCGTTTTTTTTCCCTACCTTTTTAGAGCGTCGAGTGCCTTCTCGACTAAATACTTTCAGACTCTATCGACTGGATTTAATTCGTTCGTTCTGGAAGATGAAAAAACAACTTCATTTTTCCTCTTCTCTTGCGGAATATCGATGAAGTAGGACTTTTTTTCTCGATACTCGAGTGGATATTCGCATTGTGTTCGTTCGCGAAACGAACAATCGGAATTTGTGTCGGTCGGCCGTTTTAAAAATAATCGTCCGGCTCGGCAAGGGTTGCCAAGGTCGTTTGACGTAACGTTTTTTTCTTATTTTGTTCAACAACAATTGTGTATCATTATACGATTGATACTTTTCAGAACAAATATCTTTTATTTACCGTCTTATAAATTCTATTTTTTTAAAATCTATTTTCTCGTGCGATCATAAAATACATCGAAAATAACCAGGAACGTTATTCACTCGAAAGAAAACAAGCGAGCAACGATCGAAATAAAGAAAGAAATCGATTCACGTTGCGCAAGCTTAAATTCCGCGATCTTTGCCAAAGGGGTCGCGAAATTTCGTTCCTCTCGCTCGCCCTGCGTCACAATCCTTCTTTCTTCTGCTTCGTGTTTTCTTCGCGGCGCTCGATTTTTATCAATGAATAGCCATGGGAGTTTCGGTTTATGATATACATATATAAACAAAGGATAAAATGGAGTGGGAGAAATGCAGTTTGAAAGAAACACAAGACTCCCCGCTGCGCGGAGCGTATACGTATACGTATATACGCATGCCCGACTCGGTGGGTTCCTTAAAAATCGATGTAATTTAAAAATCTTCGCGAGGAGCCGTGTTAAAAATTATTCAAAGTCGGCGATTTCGTTTGCTCGGTACCAGCGCGAAATATTGCGTGCGTCGCGCTCCGAAATACCAAAGTACACCTCGTTCCTCAGAAATTTTAATTACGGGCCATCTTCCGCTCGACTCCGCTGGAACGATTAATATGGAATATTTTTATTGGTATTCGTGCGAGAGAGGAAAAAAGAGGAAAAAAAGAAATGACTCCTCGAGGAATGCATCACGAAGCGCCGCATTTCGGGCCTTCGCTGCGTGAAACAATCACTCACGAGTTTCGTGTATGATGAATCGAATTCGCGCTCTTTTCCCACAAATTCATAACGCGTCATTTTTCTTTCAAAGGAGGTAGAATTACGATCATCCTCATTTTTCATCGTGGAATAACGTCGCCGCGGGCGATTTTTTGACTATTACTCGTAAAAGAGAGAAAGAGAGAAAGAGCGAGAGAGATGGAATAGTAAAAAAAAAAGTAGGAAATAGAAAGAAGACACCCCACAGGGTGAAGAGGGTATTTAAAAGGGGTTGCGTAATTCCACAAATACGTCATCGATCCACGGATCATTCTCTACCTCGTCCCGCCGTAAGAATCCTCAAGCCCTTCCACGCTTTTTTTCGGAATCATCTGAGAAAAAAAATCGACTCAGGTATGAAAAAAAAAGAGTTCAATCCCTACGTCAGACGTTCTCATGGAGCGATTTTGCGCGAAATGAAATTCCGTGTTGGATTTTTCTCTTCCCTTCTTCTTCTCTCTCATCTGATTCCTTTTTTTTTCTTACCTGAGTCGACGTCATGTGTATCAAAAACAAACCTCTCGACCGCGAGGTTCTTTCTCATACCGCCGAGACCAAGGGGTCTGAAATTTTTCTCGAATCAATCACTCAACGATGTAATTCGTGAGATACGTTCCGACTTTACAGTTATATCTCGAAGAATCGGGTCGAACGTGAATTACGTTGGTCGTAATTTCAACTAGAGCAATCGCATTATCTTACGAGCGAGGAGTGAATTTGAAAATTCGAAATGGTCGGGGACTCTGGTTTGGAAATTTCACGGTGATAAAAGTTCCTTTTTGCGCACTTCATTGGAAAAATCGGTGTAACCGCGAAGCAGATGTCACCTGTTGACAGTGCTATTATAACGCCGCTCTCTTTTCACGTAATCGAGACGTCTCAATTTTGCGCGCGAGACCCAATTTCGGATGAGCAGCGAGCGGTGAGAGCGAGTGAGAAAAAAAAGACAGAAAAAACTTCCCCCTCGATTCCGTTTCCGCGTAGTCCGCTCGATCGAGCTTCTCTTTTTTTTCTATCGCTCTCTTTCTTGCTCTCTCGTCGACCCACCCCACGTAGCGACCCTCACCTCTTCCGCGTGCTCTCGAATTCGTATCGGCTCGTTCGTGCTTCGTACGAGAGAGAAAGAGAGACAGAGACTTTTTTTCCGATCGATTGCCCATTTATAGAGCACAATAACATATGGCCACTGCACCGTTCAATATTTGGCCTCCGCGGGACGCGATTGTGTATGATGCATCGGCGTGTAATTAATTGTTTACGAATCTCGATCTGGGTCGTTGATCTATTTTGAGAGAACTTTCATAGAGAGCTTGTCAACGAACGAGTTAAATAGATCGAACGATAACGAAGAACGGAATGGAAATTTTATTGTAGAATTCATGAAATACATCAGTAGGAAAGAATTTTATCGTTCGGGTGACTTGTAACGCGTGTTACACCGAGCGAGCAACAACCTGTGCGGGGGTTTCGCCTTATAGTCTCACACGCGAGCGCTCGAGAGTAGCAGTCGCGAAACCGCCCGCGTCGACAATTTTTTTCTTATCCACCCGTGCGTCGTTAACAACTCGGTAAGTTGTAAACAACTCGGGCTACTATGTGCCCTCGCGGCGTGAACTTCTCGTGGACGAGCGAGAAAGTTGTTGTCGCGCTTACAAATGAGAGGGCGCGAGAGAGAGAGAAGAAGCGCGAATGATTTATAATTGCTGGTATCTCAGCGGCAGCCACGAATTTCGCTCGAGAGTTTAAGTTATGCGCGTATGAGTTTGAAATCTTCTTAAACGCATTCAGCGCGGTGATTCAAATCTTACCCGAGTCGAAAAATAAGACTTATTTAACTTGCCTATTCAGGATTAAAGGATACAAATTTCAAAAACGTACGATTTTCACATCAAAATACAACTTTTGAATCGTCTCAAAAATATTTGAAAATTGAAATTAAGAAAAACAAAATTTTATGTAGTTTTTGTCAATGTATTATTCGTCATTAAAACAATGAGACAGATTTAGCAATTTTTTCAAATGATTGTTTTTAATTGTTTCAGGCAAAGTCAAAGTGAAAGAGGAAAAGGATGCTTCATCGATGGCACCGGGTAGTCCGCCAACGCCACCGCACACACCTCAGAGCCCATCGCGGCAGAACCCGCCATCCGCCAATCACTCCCAGTCCTGTCAAACCTCGAACGCTACCTCGCCGAGCATTCAACAAAATCAGCAACCTCAGCAGCAAGATCACCAGCAACACCCGCTCCACTCCCTCGCGAATTCGTCGTTCAGCCAGTTGCTGGTTCAGAATCCAGCACTGGCGCAGTTGCTGCAGCAAAATCCAGCGATACTCTCGCAAAATCCGCAATTGGCTCAACTGCTCCAGCAGAATCTTCAGGTTCAGATGGGCAACGTGCTGTTCCAGAACGTCAGGAGAGACGACGCCGAGGATTCGAGGGTGAGTTTGCGATAAAACAACAAAACGCGAGTTTATTGTGTACGATAGCGAACATTAACCCCCTCGCGAGGAGACTTGAAAAGCGACGAGACTTAACGCACCTGGTAGAGCGCTAATCCACTGAATGCGAGCTCGTCGCACAGACCGACTCGGTTAAATCTCCACGACAAATCGAATCGAAGTAGAATCCGCGCGGGACCTCCCAGGTGTAATCGCGTGTCTTATAGCTGTCTACGCGATCTGGTCCGCTAGAGCCCGACGTGGATTTTGCGAAATAAAATTCAAAGGGAAAACTCATTTGACGCTCTTCAGAAGATATTAATCTTGGTGTACTCTGCGCTCACGGTGGAGCGAAAATGGCACGCTTGAATCGAGTCCAAGAACAATAGTTAAATAGCGGGCTCGTTGATGGGAGTTCCTTATGTTTCTCGCTAAAGTGCAAATTGCCGAATCGTTTTGCAATATTGCGCTCGTATCGAGGCTAGAGGAACGCTAGAGCGTTAACTGGTTTGACCGCTAACGAATTAACGTAACGAAGGGGAACGTCATCGTCTTCGTTATTCGAAACTTGAAACCAATCCAAAACCAATACGTTTAGCTTCCACTCGCGAGCTGTCTCTTCATTATCCGTCGCGAGACACTGAAAAATTGCAACACGGGGTATTCACCACGTGGGGCTCGGTCTATAAAAATGTCGAGACTGAATTTTACAAATGGTTCAACGAACCGATCGTGCAATTACAAATTGTAAAACGGCTAGTCGTAGCACCGGAGCTAGTGAATAACAGTGTCGGTTCGGTTTTAATTAATCGCGCTTGTCATTACGGATTTTTTCACGATGCATACGTTTCTCGAATCTTAATTAATGGAATTAGCCGTTGCAGCTTGCCGGAATTGATTTTAATTTTCAGCATCCGGCGAACGATGAAAGAGAGAAACGGCTCGAGGAAGTAAAGACGATCGTGGAAATTGCTCTAATCGAATTAATTCGCAGCGACAATTGACGTTTGTGTGAAAAACGAAATCGATTTACATAGCGGGCGACGGTCGAATCGATTATCTCGAGTCTCGAGGCAACCCTTTTTACGTCCTCCGATGGCGAAATTTCGACGACTCGTAACACCCTCGGGAATTCGTGATTACGCCGCGGAAACTCGGGAAATTCCCGGAAACCGATTCATGACTAATCGCTATTTCGCAATTCTCCGGTTTCGCCAAACTATTCTCGTTTCGTTCTCCGCGCGATTCGCGAGCCTTTTTGCGAGGAGAGCGAACACGAGGATATCATGTATCGAGATTCTCCTGAAAGTTTAAGGAACACGCCCACGTTACATCGGGGAGAGGAACGTTTTCGATCATCGATCGGGATTTCCGCGAGTTGGGCGAGCTCCATTGTTCCGTCGCTAATCGCTCGTTGCCAATGCAAATTTCACCTTCAATGGTTACACGTATTTGGCGACGTCATGAATCTATTTCACCATAAATCGAGAATCGCCGTAACGATAGCGCGCCGATTGTTTCGCTCATTTTCAATCAGCCGGCTCGTTCGAAAACTCGATTAAAAGTAACTTTATCGCTCGTGATTTTTTTCAATTATTCCTGTACAATAAAATTCGCAAAAGTAGAGTGCGCAGTTGTTAATTTTCGATGCTTGTAGGTTGAGTTTCGATTCCGGAACTGAATTCCACTCCCTAATAACTCGTCTCTCGCTCGGCTTAATTTAGCGGTCTCGTGCGTGCGATACGAGAGAGAGAGAAGATGAAAGAGGAGCGACCGAGGACGGACAATGAGAGCGAGCGAGGGAGATAGATATATAGATAGAAGAAGAAGAAGAAGAAGGAGGAGAAGGGTCGGCATGGGATCGCGACCGTGGAATCCCATACGGGGAGAATTGAAATTATTCCCCCAGATTTTTGTCGTGTCGTTTACATTATTTTCGCCTTTGAATATTAATGGGCATATGCTCGGAGTGTCTCTCTCGCTCTCTCCCCCTCCCTCTATCTCGCCGGCGTTATGGCAGCGAGGAAAAAGTAACAAACGGCGTATAATACCGGACCGGGCCAGACCTCTTAACGTTATTCTATTGTTTGCAAATCAGCTCTATTGTTTTCTCATATACCTTCCTATACTCGCGGTCCTCTACCTCCGTCCTTCCACCAACTATTCCCTCTCTTTTTCTCTATCTTTCTTTCTCCCACCAGCGGCTCACCTGCCTTCCCTCGACGTCTCGGTACCGCGTTACGTCCCCCTCTTCCAGGACCCTCCGCGTACGCCACCTTGTGCCATTATATTTCTCTACGTTTCCCCCCTCTGTCGCCTGTCGTTACTCAAAATCGGAATTCTCGAAATCACCCGATAAGAATACGTTGGGTTCGAACGAATTAATAATTTCTCGCTCGGTAATGATTTACCGAGGGCTCGAGCTCGATTTTTCCCGACGTAAGCCGATTTATCGATAAACTTCGATTTCCATGCGCGCGCTGAAGCTCGCCCACGCGTTATAAATCGATACGTCACGCGCCCGTGCCGATTCGACTTCCCGTCGGCTTGATTGCAAAGGTATTTTCACGCTTTCGCGACCGAACGTCGTATAGAAACGACGCACAACTTTTGTAAATCTACATATACATATGTTTCACAGTATATTGTACTTTCCATGTAATCGTGCATTGAACGTCATTATTATGCGAAACAAGTTCGGAATCCACAGAGACGAAAAATATTAATTATTTGCATAGAATGAACATTTTTCTTTGAGAAAATACATTAAAGCTTTTTTCAAAATGGAGAATCTCGAAACTTTCCGTTGGCGGATTCTTCGATCGCGAAAGGGACGGAAAAAAAGAACGGAGAGACAGTGTTGCAACGCGACTTGATAAATCCAACGACTAGGGCTTCGGAAATCGTACAGGATTCGAATAATTTGAAACTCGATAAGGCTTCTCGCAGTACCCAGTTTTTTCCTGCTAAGTTTGTTGACTTCAATTTTACTTTTAGAACTTTTTTTTCGAACCTTGTAAATTTTTATGTTTCGCGATAAAAAAATGCGAGTCTCACCGGAAGTGAGAGTTGAATATTCAATAACAATAATTTCTCGACGGGGTCAACTTTCGTTTTCTCAAATCGCAAATTTACAAATAATCAATTCCGAGATCGCAAAAAATCACAAGTAGTATCCTTCGCGTCTCAATGAACGAGATTCATAATCGAGACGATTAACTTTTCGACATCCTTCGAGAGATTCAAATGAACATTTTCGATAAATATTCATCCGCTAAGAAAACAATTTCTTTTTATGATAAATAAAAAGGAAAATACATAACCCTGAACCGTTGGAAAAACACCTTCAGTGGCTGAGCTTTATTATTAAACACTCGTCGCGTCCCTGACACTCTCCGCAACGTCTGTAATTGTGTTTTCATTTGGACTTTTTCCTCTCATTTCAGGTACCGCCGACAATAGCGAGTCTCGCCGCGATGAAGGTGGAGGGAGCTGACCCAAAGGTTTCCGGTGAGTTACTATTTCCCTTTAACTCGAACGATTACGTATAGAGGTTGCGCGCGGCGTGTCGGGAATTATCGGCGAAATCGAGTAATTAGATTCAAATTGAGTCTATCGAGACGTTCGACGAACTCGGTCGAACGTGCAACGGAGGAGGATAATCGAGTCGAAATTTAAATCCAGATATATGCATGCTTCGGAACTGCATTTTTTGCTCCTATTAACCAAAATGAAAGCTCATTACGAAATTCGCATGTTCGGTCGAACAGGACTCGAGATGTATTTACATAATGTACTGCTTGAATTAAGATATTCTGCATTTTTTACTCCGTTTCGTTTATACATCGGACTGACCTTTCCCGCTCGCCATGATTTCCATTCCGTTCATTGTGCTCCGAGTGCATATCAAAGAAAATTTCACCGCGCTCACTGCTCCCGCATCTTCCGATTGCGGTTTTTCCCACGAGCTCTTGCCGTAGCAATTACTCGATATCGATTTTATCTTTTTCTCTGCTACTTTCACTGTCGATCGGCTCGCCCGACCGATGCCATCGACTCTTTCGTCATCTTTAAGCGCCATATTTATTTTATTTTCAAAGCTAGATTGATAACAATATAGTCGCAATACTACAAATCGAGACCGATAGATACGAAATGGAATTTATTTTCGAGAACCTGTCGAATATTCGAACAGCAGGCGCTTTCAGAGTTTCGCGGGATGAACATAGTGGGAACCTCTTCCCCCTTTTTATTGGAATATCCGCCCACAGCATTATGGGAATTATCAAGGAAATGGGATGAGTGGCTCCCACGTGGGGGCTGAAGGGGGTTGGGAGGCGCGAATCCGTTTTGCTCTCTCTCTCTCTCTTTCTCTCTTTTTATTTTCCTTTCCGAATCATCTCGTGAACGGCCGGGGGACGTAGATTCGAAAAAATAGGAGGAAGAACCAAATCGATGGAACGCGTTGTAATTTATTGCCCATGATGGCTTTCGATCGGAGGAATCTCGCAACCCGAGTAAAATTACTTCTAATCGTTGTTTGTTTATCTCCACTTCCTTTCGAGGAGTCTGTTTGTTTTATTCCGCGGCTCTCGCCGTGGGCGAAGTTCCCGACTCGATAATACGCGCGGCGAAGGTGTACGCACGAAACTCTCGCTCGCGGTGTCAGTGACTCATTGGAAATTTTCATTAATTATGCTCGCCGCGCCGATTGTAGCCTAGTCACGTTACGTAATCACGCCGATATCCACTTATAAATAAGTGCCATTACCGGCTCGCGTTAGTCGGCGCTGTACAGGAATATCGATCTCGACGTAATATCGAAAAATCGATGAACCTAATGATGATCGAGCGGTGGAAGGAAAATGTCGACTGGGAGATAATTACGTACGGAGATACAATTAGGATGTACCAGGTAACGGTGATTTCAGAAAATTTGACAAATTTTTTGTCACAAAAGATCTATCAATTTCGTCACAAGAACACGATTACGTCAGAATAGAACTCGAATGACCAAATAAATCAAACGACAAAAGATCGTTTTTCGTGAACGCCATAGAGCCGGGCGCATCCCGTTCGCGTAAGTATTCCCACAATTTCGCATCGGCCAATCAACGCTCTCGTCCGGGGCTGTAACCCAAAACGAAGAGAACGGAGGCAAATTTGCGCGCAAGGAAAGACAGAGAGAGAGAGAGAGAGAGAGAGAGAGAGAGAGAGAGAGAGAGGGAATAACGAACAAACCCGGGGAGCGATGAGAGAGAGCGAGAAAGATCGAACGGAACGAGAAAATGCAAAAGGGAGAGAGCGAGATAGCTAAGAAACGAAGCTCGTGCGAGCGAGCGAGCAAGAGAGAGAGAGAGAGCGAGAGAGCGGGAGTAACGGCAATCAAAGCTGATTAAGCCCACAACTGGGGAATCTGTGGGGCCAGTGTCTCACGCCAATCTCGCTCAATCAGCCGCGTTTGGCCGGGGAGATTTAAAAAATAGAATGCCTACTGTCAATTGTCCCATAATTTAAATAAATCGAATAAATGGACAAAGTGGCCAATTAGAGTAGTTGCGCCTGTGTGCGCAAGAGCGCTGCTGCTTTCGAGGCATTATTCTCTCTTTTCTTGGCTGCTGTGTGTCTTCGACT
>NCVS01000427.1:143006-156948 GCA_003055095.1 Goniozus legneri
TCACCATCGTTGATTGGCATCGAGCCGATCGCGAGGCCGATAAACGCGCCTCCCGATGCGGTTCGCGTACAAAGAATTTCTGCTTTGTTTGTCGCGGACGGCCGAACCGGAGATACCGATCTTCTGTCTCTCTCTCACTCTCTCTCTCTCTCTCTCTCTCTCTCTCGCTCTCTTACGCTTGCTCGCTTCTTCATTTTTAACAACGAATCTTTCTGCTGGAAGATCGTTAATTGCGGCAATTTCGCGATTCAAATTAAAATCGGCTCTGTTTTATAAACGGACAAAGGCGAATATTGCTTTAAATCGTTGGATCGTTATTACCGATAACGATCGTACGCCGGAGAATATTTTATACGGCGTTATTTACGCGTTATTACAACGTGACGCGAGAATTCGCGCGTACGCTCGATCGAGGAGGAGAGACAGCGGGATAGGCCGACGAGGAGGTGGAAAACTACGAGTACAACGTTAACACGGGCGCCTAATGGCCTCATTGATGCGCCGTATTGTGGGCACCTATGAGCGTACAACAATGGCGGACCGTAACCGGACCGGAACAATGCCAGCGCGTTATCCATAATCGAGCCGATATTCGCGAATATGGGAATTTCTTTAAAAGCCGCCCCATTGTGAGATTCTTTCTCTCGCGCGAAACACTCGATCTCGTTACGTCACCTCGTTTGGTAACCAGCCAATTTTATTAGCCGTCGGAGAGATTTACGTTTTTTAAATTCCTCCAAACGAAATAAAATTGTCGCCTGAACTTTCTCAATTGCGACGATTTTTGTCCTTTTCTAGAAACATCGAGTCTCGTTACGTCACCTAGTTTGACCGAGGGAACGAAATTGGCGAATTTTTATTGCTCATATTCGAAATTTATTATCGCCCGAGTCTCAAACGCTGACCGGTTGCTCCTTTTTCTCTCGTTTATTCCTTCTCTCTTTCTCTTTCTTATTTCGATCTCTCTTCTCGCGCCGTCTCGTCGCCAGTCTAATTTATCGTTCCACAGACTTTTTATTAATTTCTTACGCCCGTGTCTCGCGGAATCGGCATCCACTCTCGGGCTTCTCGCTCGCGATCGCGATTTCAAAAAGGGCAACGCGTATGCGCAACCGAAATCGGTTGCTCTCGGCGTACACAGGACGGAATGCAGTCCCTAATTTTTCGCCCCGCTGGACCTCACCCCTCTCCCCCTCACGCAGTCCCGATCCTATCGCGTCCCCCGGGGTAGAAGAAAGACATTTTTCCGCAAACGGCCGCGCCCTACCACGACTTCCTTCGCGTTCCATTTGCCGATTCGCAAAAAGCTCCGAAAAATGCCACCGCCGCGAGTTTGCAGATTTTGTCCCCGTCTCGTGTTATTAATTTTTCGAGAAATTAAATTCTTCCGTCCGCAGGGAAAACAGTCCGGTTGGACTAGGTCAAAGTAATATAAACCTGATTTGGTCAACGATATTTTTGAATACTCTGCATCCAAAAATTTTCAAATTCGAATCGTCTCTTTACGGCTCGATGTTTCTTGTAAGTACATTCGCGTCGTTCAATTTCCGATCAGTTAAGCGTACCGCGAGCGAAATCCGTAGTGGAAAACATCTGCGAGGCGCAATTTAAAAAAAAGAAGGGGGAGTATGTGAACAATGGCCACAAAGTATTGAAGGATTAGGTGCTTTCCGCGCGACTGGACCAAACTACTCCTCGTGCGTATTCCATCCGATTTGCGCGCTAAAAACGGTCAATGAGAGAAGAGAGAGAGAGAGAGAGAGAGAAAGAGAGAGAAAAAATCGATAAATCGCGTAGGGGGTACTTAAGCGCGTCTCCATCCGTGTAAACGCGATGAGCCCAGCTGTTTAATGCGTTTGACAAATCGCTCGTTCAAACAGAGTCGAGGGCGTCGCGAAATTCTCGGAACGCTCGTCTAGCGCTATTTCTGCATACTTGACAATTCATCATCGAAATTTCCGAAATTTTCATAACTCTTCCCACGAGATTTAACGAGTCGTAAATTACTTTTTTTCTCGGGCTTAATTAACCCAGTGCGTTATACTCGAAATAATCTCATTCGGCGATAATAATCGCTCGGTTTAATTAAACTTGGGCTAATTAGCCGGCATGATAAATTTCATCGGGACCGCACATGAAGTTTTTTCCGCGCGTTCTCCTATTCCCGAATAAAGCGTGCCCGCGGTACCGTATGAAAAATCTCGCCGAGGAGTTATGCATCTCCCTCTCGGGGTATTCCCTCGCGATTCTGGAATCTCTCGAATGTCAGATTCCGCCCGTTCCGAAAGAAACTCTTTCCGTGTTTCTAGACGGATGACCGTCCGCGGCTCGGGCCAGCGAGTGAGCAGAAAAAAGGGTTTCGGCTAATTAATAGAGCCGAAGGGAGCCTGGATCGCCGAAGGAAGAAAAATAAAATTCGCCCGTTTTGCCGGGGCCCACCTTTCTCTCTCTCTCTCTCTCGGGGGTTAAATTAAGCGCGAGGTATAGAAGCGAAAGAGAGAGGGGCGAGCTAATTAATAGAGTGGACGGGGTATACGCGCCGTGGGAGGGATCGAATCTTCCATGTTTCGGTTTTTTTTCGACACGGAAAGGGACTCGACGAGAGGCGCCTCGGTCTCATCTCGTTCCAAAATCAGGCAAGAAAAGCGTATCGGTTACGTCAATGGCAAAAAACCCTCTCGTATAATTATCCGCGATAAATGGCCCAAACGACGTATTTTTAGTTTTTACTTCTAAGCAACGTACGCGTTTCGAGTTTCCATACCCGGAGAGTAACCCAATTCCACGATCGGTTTCCACACGAGAGCGGATATTTTTACATTCAGAGCCTCGAAGCGACAAATTATTTTTTTTTTTATCATCGAGGTATTGAATAATTGGTCTTGTGACTGACAACATCGGCCAGGAGTTATGTAAAATCAATTCAGGCTGATTGGTAGAGGAAAGAACGAGCGAAACGCGAAGGCGAAAAAAGAAGAACAGAAGGGGTCTCGCTATAATTATCGCTCTTCTCGTCGCGTCGGGTGCGCGCGCTTGCGCTTGCGAACCAGTATAACAACGAATAAAAGTGGCGGAAAGCTCCTACGTTGCTCAACGAACGACGCGATTCGATTGGCCCCGATCGAACGCCTATCGGGAAAACAAAAGCTAATTGGCAATCTGCTCGTCGTCCTCGAAACAGCGCGGAATCCATCGATACTCTTCGATCTCGAACGTGCCACGACCCCGATTTTTATTTTTCCTAGCTGGCGTTTCGCGATTTTTCGACCGCGCCAATGAGAATAGAGCGCTATATATTCCAACTCGTCGGCGAATTCGTCAAACGATCTCGAGACGTTTGCCAGAAACTCGTCAGGTGCCTCGTTTGCGGCTTGATTAGCTGCACCGTTAAAAATAGAGCTTCTCAGCTTGTCTATACTCGTAAACTGTGTTTCAATTTTACCGCGGATACGAATTTCGACTGAAAAATTATTTTATCTCGATTTTTGGTTAAATCGAAAATGAATAATTCTCGATCGATCGATTATGATCAATCCTTCGACGCAAAAAAGAAGTTTCCAGTCTGAATTCTCCGACTATATCGATATTCGTGGATTTATAAAAAGTCGTTGAAGGATTGGTCATAATCGGTCGATCAAAATTCAACGAAGGCGCCCGACGATTAACTTTAATTGCGGTCGAGTTACGAATTTGGCTCGCGACGCTAAAAGATACGATCTCGTCGCGTTTTACGTGTTAATGTTTTCCTGTCCACGCCGAGCCGCCATCTCGTCGGTCTCTCGTTGAAGCCAGCGCGGAGGTGCAAACAATACCTCGAAGGCTGCCAATAAGTCACGAGAGCGAGATCTCTCGAATCTCTCGAAAAAAATGACGATTCTCTCATAAATCCGAGTCCATTCTCGTACGAAACCGGTGCTCGGCTCTCTCGCTCTCTCAGCTGTTTTTAGAAACCCGCGCGCGATAAATTCGCCATTTATTTCCAAGGAAGTCCCAGCGCGCAGGAAAAGAGAAGAAACGGCAAGTTCGGAACCACCGTCGCGGTAATTACGGGAATTTATACTGACAAATTTCATGCTGAGCGGTGCGAAAGCGAGAGCGGGAATGAAGACGTTACGAAGCGCGGTTAATCATACCGCGAAATGGTAACGATCACGTGCTCCGCGATCGGGAGAAAATTACAAGGTGTCCGCGTACTTGCACGATTCGATCGATCGTTTGGTACTCGGAGAGTCCCGCCGTGAGGAATTTCCGCCCTCCCTCGTATGTCTTCGGACAACTCGCTCATTATTTATCGGCAAATTTGTCTAATAAACGTGATTTCTTCTTTCGCTGCGAATCGAAGAGAGCAATCGCCACGAGATAAGGCTTGAAAAATATTCGACGATTAACGTTCCGGCGTTCAGAAATAAAGCCACCAGACCGTCACGCGACATCGACTCGCTTTTCCCGCCAAATTTCGTGCGAGATTCTCACTTGAGGAAAGAGAGAGACGAGGATGCGGAGTCTCGGAACCCTTTAAACGGCTTCTACATCTTTTCTTTTCGTCGGGAAAAAGCGCCGCGCTCGCCAGAAATATACGGAATATATCCGCGAGCTCGCGGCATCCGGTTGACTATTTCGAGAGTATAATCACGAAACGCTGAAGCGCGGAACGCGAAAGAAGACGAGGAGCGAGAGGAGGCGGTAGGAGAAGAAGAAGAGAGGAGAGTGAGAGAGAGAGAGAGAGAGAGAGAGAGAGAGAGAGAAGCAGAAGTGTCAGGTGGGGGCGAGAGTCCCTAGAAGCGGGTTTCCATCATTCTGCATTCTCTCGCGTTATTGCTTTCGGGTCCTCAACCCCTTTTCCTTCCTCGCGTCACGTGACGTTCTTTATTCCATCTGCGTGCCTCGGCCGTGCGTGCGTGTCGCCGTGAAAACGACTCGTAATGGAGCATTTCGTTAATGTGAGCACGCGAGAGAAACTCGCCTTTTCCCATCTATCCGGCGCGTACATCGACACCTGCGCGTCTGTCGCGGGTACACCGAGCTCGCGAAATTTCGCGATAAGTGTCCGGCTGATTGAATTACGAAAGTTGCCATCTGCCCCCAATCTTCGTATTCTTACGACTCTGTCCCTCGGAAAAGTCCCTTTCTCGTGAGCTTTTTCGAGACTTCCGCGTTCGCCATCTTTTTTCTCTCGCGCCCGGCTAAACCGCTTCCGCGTTTTTCTCGTCCCCTCATATGAGCTTCGAGAGTCATTGCACCTCGGTCGAGCGGCGATTCTTCCCCTTCTTTTTTCGCGTTTGCTTATAACCCGCTCGTTCCTCGTTCCCGAGTCGTGTACCTTCGCACTCTCGAATTGTTATTTCGCGCTTGACGAAAAAGCGACTAAAAGGAGAGCGAGCGAGCGCGAGAGAGAGATCGAGCGAAAATCTGAGGCCAAGACCAAGAAACGCCGATTGTTTTAAGCGCTAGGCCAAACTAAAACGAACGTGACGTTAAAGAGAAGGAGAGTGGAGAGAGAGAGCGAGAGGGGGATGGGGAGAGGGGTAGGAGAACGATCGAGGAGAGAGAAGAAGAGGGAGGACAGAGGGTCAGGGCCGTGCGAAACCGAAGTGACGAGACAAGAAGAAGGAGGAGGAGGAATAAAAGGGGGACAACGTCCAAAGATACACACGCACGCGAACGCACACTCGCGTTTAAATGTTGCACTCTATTCTATTTAGTCCGCTCGAGTTATTAGATTACACGGCGTTTAATGTCGTAATTTACTTTGATCGCACTGATTTGACGAAAAGCACGCTCGTTCCGAGGATCGTCTCGAAATTTTGCCCCAACACTAAATATAATTGCAAAAAAGAGGCCCTCGAGTCTCGATAACGCGCGCAATTCGCGGTTCGACGCACTCGATCGCTATTTTTCCCGCCGCGCCATTGGCTCCTCTTTTTTCCCCGTCAAACGTGCCAGAAATCATGACCGCGCGGAATCGGAGAAATTTAAAAAATATTCTAAATTTAATTGTGTCTCGCGACCCCTTCTCGCAGTTGCCTTTCGAAATCGAAACTCGTGGCTGCCAATGCAACGCGCCGGTGAAAAATAGCCGTGCGCGCGAATCGAACCGAGAGTTAAAAAGAATCGAGCGAGAGAGAGAGAGAGAGAGAGAGAGGGAGAGAATGTCGATGCCGTAAGGCGGGAGAGAAGAAGAAGAAGAGATGCTCGCGCGATTCCATTCGCGGACATCGTTATTAAACGTTTCTCGTCGAATGAGTCTCGATTTATTAAACGACGCGCTCGCGTACCCCCCGACTTCATTCCTTTTCCTTGCTTTCGTTTTTTCCCCATCCCTCCCTCTCCCCGCTCTTCCTCTTCCATCTTTTTTATTGCCGGACAATGCAACTCTCGATCGGAATCGTTCGCCCCGGCGAAGAACAATGAGGGAGCGAAATTGAATATTCCCCGTCTAATGAGATGATTAATTTAATCCCGAGACTTTACCTATCTTTACGACTTCACCTTCTAATCCCCAGCCTCGACATTTTCGTACGCGGAAAAGAAAAAAGTAGCGTTGCGTTAACGGCAGCTCGATAAAAATGAGCCTCTCGTTACGCCTTACTGGAACGGCTTGTTAAGCGGGAGCGAGAATATTCAAAAGTTATTGGTTATGCGATCTCGTAAATCATAGAGCAGGAAGGTTAGCGAGTGTTTGAAATACTCGCGTTTACGGGGCCGCGGATGAGGAAAAACGTCGTAAATTTCTTGCCGTCCATCGATCCCTCTCTCTCGCTGTCGGGAAATCATTTCTCAACGGTAGAAAAAGAAGCGTCGCTCGAGAACAACAAATATACGTCGTCGAACAAAAATTAATCTCGCCCTTCGGCGAGTGTCAAATAAATGCATATCGTGTAACACTTGTTTCGATAATCCGTCACATATCCTCCAGTCAATGACCCAATTTATCGCCGATATATTTCACGCGGACCCTCGAGACACTCTCTCATTTTTCTCTATTCTCATCCGACTTCATATGTATCTATAGATATTACCCGCGGTGGAAAATTTCGTATGAATGAGCCAAAACGCGGCGGGGGTTCCCCGTACGCGCGCTTCTCCGCGATCGAATTACTATTTTGACAGCCGATCGTCGATCCGTACTCGCTACTGCGTTTTCTATTCTCCGCGCGTCCCGTTTCTCTGTTTCACTCCCTCCGAAGCTACCGCGTCATTCTAGCGCGCCGCCCATTTCGCAAAAATCCCCTGGCAAGTTCGAACAAAGACGTATGAAAAACTCCCCTTCCGGGCTATTTGAATTAGTCGAAAGGGTTCGATTCTGTTTATTTTCCAGAACGACGGCGTCCAAGGGTGGGGGGAGGGGGGGGGGAGGGGGCATTCTCTCGTGGGGTGAACGAATCACCGAGCGGGTGGCTATGGCTGTGGTGGTCCCGAACTTTATATCGCGGCTAATGTTACATACGGGAATGTAGAATCTATCCCCCTACTTTCAAACTATTCATACATACTCGAGTTTTTTATATACTTTAATAACTTGGTAATGATTCGAGAATTGGATGAAAAAATGTATTTCGTTGAAATCGATCTTCGAATTTAATCGACTTGGCTTCATTTCACATTGGGAAACGCGATACGAAATCGATTATAATTTTTTAAATTACCGAAAATCGACGCTGTATTGACGAATCTCTCGTTCTCTCTCTCTCAGTTAGCGAATATATCCGGTGTCCGACAATATTTACACCCCACGATAAACTCTCTCGCTCTCTCATTTTCCGAGGCATGATTCAGTCCTCGTGCGACTAAAAAAGACGTAGGGGGTGCGAGCTGACGCAAAAACTAGAGGGTGAGTGAGAGAGAGAAAGAGAGAGAGAGAGAGAGAGGGTTATTAAGTAGCGCGCGTGTAACGCACACAGCCGAGAAGAAAGAAAAATCCATACGAGCTCGGCCGAGGGTTTAGGCGCGATTAAAAAGAAAGAGGAAAAAAAAAGTTTCGAACCCCCGAAAAAAAAAATCGAAACTATACGTAGGGTACAAGCGAGAATCGTGGGGCGTGACTCGATGGGGATAAAGCGATACTCTTTCTCTCTTCCTCGCTCGTTCTCTTTCTCTTTGAGCGACATTAATGAATGCGCCTTTGTCGCAGTCGGAAAGTTTAAGAATCTTCGAGTGTACGGATTTCGTTTTTGTAGTATATGTATATACAACTCGATACGATTCTCGCACGGATTATCACGCCAAATGGCAAGTTCCATTGTGAGTCCTCGCGAGCTATTACGAAAATATTATCGAAGAAATACGAGCGGGAGAGTTTGAAAAGACGATTCTTCTTTTTTTTTTTTGAACTCCTCCACGGGTAATATGTAAGTGTATTGAGCAAAACCGAAACGCGCTAATTGCCATGACCGTAACAGAAGCTCGAGGGAGGATTACCTTAACGATCCGCCAAACGATTTTCACGCAACGTATACACCACTTGGACTGAAAATATATCGAATGAATGATCGCTGAAATCGTTACCGCATTGAAACTCCGCACCCGCGGTTGTGTTTTGTGTACGCGAGAGAGCGCTATCGCGAGACTAGCCGGGTATCAAAAGGCTAAATTAACGATCTCGCGGTGTTCTTTTGTGACCGGAGAAAAGAGAACGAGGAAAGAGAGTCGGGAGGAGGAGGAGGAGATAGTGGAAAGGAGCGACAAAGAGAGTGCGGACATGTGTAATCAGTTCTTAATGCCCAGATCGCGTACTTACATAAGGTAATTATGTTACCGTCGAATGTAGGTGCCGAGTGTTTTGTCGGCAGGAGAAAGCCGATCATGCTCGCTCGGTGTAAATATCGAAAACGATTTTCTATCTTACGGATTTTTCGAACCCACGGCATTTGAAATTTTCTCTCGCATTTATCAATTTCATGAATACGTAATCGGTAAAAATTGATTTTCTAATACACTATGCGTATCCATTAATCAATAGATGGACACGTTTTAATTTAGCTTCATTCACTACAAATTTCATTTTCGTTAGAAAGATGAAAATGTTTCTTTGTTTAAAATTTCTCAAATTTAAAAAAAAAATTCGTTCGTTTATTGGAGTTTGTTCAGCTATTGGTAGAGTTAGCTTACTCAAAAAATGGTTTTCGAATGCTAACAAGTTGAGTACCGATCGGAATCGAATTACGAATGAAACGCCCGGAGCAATTAGACCCAACGAGATTACACATAATGTTCGTTCGGTACGGCGTATGCACGCGTTTGTAAATTTTTGCGCAATAAAATCATCAGCGAGCGACGAGAGCTCGTGCTCCTCGAAGTTTCCGGCTCTTCGGCTCATACTAATTATAATGAGAGCACTCGCGCGGGGCCCTTCGCAAGAAAGAGCGCGAGCGCGCGGGATGAACGGCCGTAACAGGGTTTATTTTAGTCCTTAAAGTCGAACGGTTTCCGCGGTAAATGGCGATGGGCTCGTTTCTTCACGACTTTTTCAGCCGCCTTGTTCTCGTCGTACTCAGAAAATCCTTTTAGAGCGCTCCGCGAACAATGAAATTGAAAATGCAAAGCGAAATATTTTAATCTTTTCGCATCGCCGAGACGTTAAATCGTTACAGCGACGAAATAAAAACGGCCGAGAGATTTATTATTATTGATTGTTTTCGAACGAATTATTACGGAGTTTAAAGAATAATTTCTCATCGTTGAATCGTATTTCTTTGGCTTTACCGCGAAAAGGGTTAGGTGTCAAAGAGGAGAAAGAAGCGAGCCGGGGACGGCGGAACGGCCACCATAACGTAATTTTGACAGAAATAACGCGTGCGGTGCGTGCCGAGGGACAATAAGTTCGCGACACTGGGTAAAGATGAACACATATACGCAATATATATATAACTGGGAATAGTTTCGAGTTCCTCCTCTCGTCTTCCTTTCGAGGCTCCGTCGACCCCTTTCTTCCGTTTCGAGGCTTTCCCATTCGCGAAATAAAAGAAACCCCATCGCGAGATTTCGAGTAGGAGGCCGCGTGAGCCGCGTCGATTATCGTAAAGTAGTTTTTTTCACCTTCGACAAACGACGTTAATAAATACGAGAAATATTAGAAGCTGTCGTAAACAAAGCCTATCGTGCTCGATACTTATTATCATAAATCACGGCGTCGGTGCAAATATATTGCGAGAAATAACAAGAAAACCTCACCGACCCCGTCGTTTCGTACAGTTTTTACTTCGTTAGAGTAAATTATCGTGGTAATTGAATTAAAGTGCCTCGTAAATACAAACTAATTCAATTCGTTATTATTGCGTCGATTGTTTAATAACTTACCGTTCGCGTTTCGATTGTTCATTATCACGCGAAACAATGATATCGCTATAAAAGCTGGGTAACAACGCCGAGTTCCGGGTGATTAAAGCCGCATCTGGCCCCTGACCATTTTTCCGGAAACAATGTTGTAACGAGGGGTCCATCGAGTGGCAAGGAGGGCTGTGAAAAAACAAAAATTTCGTCGGGAGCATAGACGAGAAGAGAGCTGTGTGGAGAGGGTGAGGTTAAATTTTCTTTTTTCGCTCCACGTTATTTAGAACCTCTCGAAAAGGTTCAATAGGCCTATCAAACCGAGAGAAAAAGCGAAAAAAATACGTTGCCGAAATAGGCATAATTCGCTATTTGTCGATTCTTAACATAATTTTCAACAATTTTTTTATAAGATTTCTAAAGAGAATTAGATATTTATGTTGTTTCCTTACGTAACAATCAATGAAATTGTTTACTAGACTCTTTTAAAACTCGATAATCATTAATCACCCACACCCTTCGTTCCGATTTTTCTGTCGACGAGAAAAAAACGAGGTCGATTGATCCGCGGTTCGACCCGCATCTGGAATTCCGAGCGAGCTCATTGGGCGACGATCAAACACCCAAAAATTATGTGACGTAACCATACTCAACGTATATGCGTGCGAGGTCGTTCGTGCCGAATAAAGGGTTATTCAGGCTACGGATTAAATGATAACAAAAAAAAAGTAGAGAAACCAAGAGAGTTAAAAAATACGGGCCCCTCCCTTTTCAGGGTACTCCGGGGCTTTTTGAAAAAATTTTCAACTGGCCCACTACTCTCGTTCTTCTTTCCCCCTTCTGGTAGCTCGTTTTAAGGAACGAGAATAAAGGGTTTCGGAAAGGGAAACAGGGGATTCGTGAATTCGATGAAAACCCAAAGGGAAGTCCCAAAGGGAATCTCGTATTTTTTTAAGATTTGCCCTTTAAGCCACGTCACGTTTTTTTTTCCTAATCTCCATTATTTTCCTCCGCTAAAAAAGTCAGGTTATCTCTCTCGCGTGGGTGGCGCGAGTAGTTTTTTTTTTTTAATCGAAAATATACGTAATCCGGATAAAAGTTCGAGAACCAGTCGGTCGATTTAAAAGCGATTTAACGGTACGGCCGATAGCGTCCGAAAGTAATACGCGATATTCTTCACCGGCTGGTCTAATTAATGCTGCGCACCGGTCACGAGAAGAACTTTCAGCGAAACCGAGCGGAGGGAAAAAATTGAATTTCTTTGTCTTTGGGAACGGCCGGAGGAGCGGCAAGATTAACGATTATGGCTCAATATATGCGTCTCGGCGGCAATTGGCGCGAGGCATCGAGGACCGTTCGATTAAGACTCATTAAGAATCGTTTAACGAGCCGGGGGTACGGAGTCGGTATGCGCGATCGATGGGCCACGTTCCGTTTCGTAACCTCTACGTGTTTTCACTGATGCACTAAATCGAGTTATGAAGATGGCTAAACGATTCCGAACATCGCGGAACGAATGCCAAAATTTATTCTCGAACACTAAAACGAGAATTACAAATTCGATATTTAAAGGAGTTTATTTCAATTAATAAAATCGGTGGGAAGCTGCGGCAGAGCGATTTTTCGCTCGTCATCCGCGCAAACATCCTCGACGAGGCGAGGAGACTCGCGATCTCGCGGCGCAAACAGCAATTTCTTCACTTCCCCGTAGAAAATACCTATACAGACGCTCGATACTCGAACTTGTGTGCGTGAGCATGCCAAACGGCACAGCTGCGTTGTGTAATTACTATTTCAATGAATAGATTAATCGGCGTTGGCCGAATGTTGCATAATCCCTACGTGCCTCCTCGATACAAATAACGGCCCGTTAATTTTCTATGTAGTCGATAAACATTTTGGAGTAAACGTTGGAACATTCATCTGGAAATCTGATCTGAAACAATTTATCGCGTTTGAAAATTTTTAACACTGTTTTCGTGCATTTCTCACGAATCGACGAACCCGTCTAAGCCGATCTAGTTTGTAACCCATATCGGCGGAAGTATCATAGGCTAGCCGGTATTGTGCGATATTGCGAAGGAAGGAGAAGGAGCAATCGATGAATGAGATAGAATGGGACCCGTCTAGCACGGTGGTCCCGAGCCGAGGGTATCCCCCTTCTCAACCCTTTCGAGTCTCCGTACATGTGTACTTCTTCCTCACGTACTAGTACGCAACTCTCTCTCTCTCCTCCTATCTATCTTTCTCTCTTTTCATTCCCCTTCGTCATCCTCGCGCGGAATAAGAAAGAGCGAGAGCAGAGAGTAGAGTTTTAAAAGGCGGAGAGATATTCGACAATTTTTAAACTCGTTTCCGAGTGAGCATCGAAACGCTCGCGCACACACTCGCCGGAATTTCTCGGAATCTCGATGCGGGGAAAGACCGCGCATACACATACACGCCGAAAAATGAAATGCATAAGAGTTCGTTGCGGCAAGTTCCGATTCTCCGAATGTCGCTGAAAGAATAGCTTTCCGTATCGAGGCCGGGAGCAAAAAAATTTGCCATACAATCTTACGATTTCGTTCTCGGAATATCGGGAAAAAATATTATTTTGCGCGGAGAAAAAAAAATAAAAAGGGACAAAAATTCGGTACGATGGTTAACATTTTCGAGAAGATTGGGCTCCTTAAATCGCGTCGAGCCGTTTCGGCGATCTCGGAAGAATCCTGACTATAATACATCACGCGCGGAGGTTTACGGTCCTGAAATTTTTGCCCCGTTATGGTGGCTTTTTCTCAGAGCGCCCTTTTGCCGAATGGCCTTTTAAACGATGACGCGAAAAAAGGGAACGGGACGTATCTCATAATCGATGTAACAAAATCGAGCGCGGCATACCGTCGTTTCGCTGAAAAAGCCGAGATTTGCATTTCATAAGATTTGATAATGCGTCCGTTTCGACGGGGGGAGGGGACCTCGTGCGAATGAACGAATAACATGAAAGCCAATCGAATAATCACATCGAATGGCGAACAATGCCGGTTGAGGTCCCGCCGAGATTGACGTCGATCGTTTTCTTTGACGAATAAAAACCGACTCTCCCCCCTCTCCCTCTCGAGCGCTATCGGTGGATCTTTTTCTCTCTACTAGCAATTTTTTTTTTTTTTTGTTCTTTTCATACAGCTCGCGGAAAGGGTTGACAACCCGTGAGAATGCTCGATACCGTGCCCTTCGTAGTCGACGGGACGTCCGTGGATTAGAAATCGCGAACGATAAGAAATCTTGTAAATCATGCCGATGGGTGATAGGAGGAGGGGGAAATGATCGATAATTGATCGATCGATCTATCGGAGGTAGCTCGGAGGCGCCGCGAGAATGCGCGCGCGCGGATGCCAAAACGTCCAAAGAAAGAGATACCGAGCGCGCGCGTCGATTTTGCATTGCAAATATTTCTATGAATTTACAAGTATCGTAGCCAGCTGACTGAGAAAAAATAAGTTATTGGAAAATATCGATGCGACGTAATGATTTTTAACGGCGTGACGTTATGGCGTCTTCTCTTCTTCTCTTTTTTTTTTTATCGCTCCGAGCACGCGAGGCGGTAAAAATCGCGGGGGAAACAAAAACTGAAAATACGCGTAGTACGAAAATGGCACCGCGAAATCATCGGTGCGCCGCAAAACACGTGCTTCGA
>NCVS01000427.1:156998-196575 GCA_003055095.1 Goniozus legneri
TAGAAAAAACTTGCGAGTAGAGGCAGTAAACCCCGAAAAATAAAATTGCCGATGGTTTTCCGTGGCGGGTGTGTTTTTTTTTAATACCCTTTACGAAATTATACATATACCGCGGCAGCGCAAACATAAAAGGGGATGCCACGTACGCCCGCGGATATTGCACCGCCAAGTTTTTGCATACATATGTATATTTATATACGTGCACAATATACGCGTGTAGACACGAGCAGTGCAGAACTCGCGTATCGCGATCGACTCGTTTTTTTTTTACTTCTCCCATTCTTTTCTCTCTCGTTCTCCTTCCATATATTTTTTCTTTCCTTCTGCGTTTCTACTTTTTTTTATACATTCTCTTGCACCGTGCTCCGTTTATTTCGTCGCGAGCCAACCAGTTTTCGGAGCGCGGTATGGGTTCGACGTGCATTAGCGCTCATAAGTCTCCCGATCTCCATCGCGATTGTGCATCGAGAGTTCGGTCGTCGCGCGCGTGCCGCTTGTAGACGTTAGCGCCACTCTTCGTGCGGCGGTCAAAGCTCTAAACTTGGACTAGAATAATAATGTCGATTACTGTTTTATCGACTGTCGTAGATGATTGCGACAGTCGGTAAGTAACAATTTTAGAAGAGAATAGAACCGATAGTCGGTAATTGATATGATTTAGATCCCTTTATTATCTCCTGAAGTAAAATTTTAATTTTTAAATAATATTTTACAGTAATATTTTACAAGAAAACAAAATTAATAAATTGAAATACTATTCTGTAATTAAATTGAAAAACAAAATGTATTAAGCCACATTCGTTTGATTAAATAGATAATAACAATTTTTATTCATTTGTTTATTAAATTTTCAATTGAAATAGAAAATAAACTTTCAAAACAGCAAACCATTCTATAAAATTATATTTTAGTATCGCTGAAAACTAAATAAAAATGAATTTTTCTCATTGCAGCGCTGCTGAGACAAAGTATGTCGCCAGGGGCAGAGGCGTTGATCGGTGGTGCGAAAGCCAGCGTCTCGCAACCTATCATCGACTATTCGAGATACGTACGTAGATACACATCCGGGCAGGAGTGCGGCAGTACGTACTGCAAGGAATTGGGTTGCCGCGAGCACTTCCACTGTCTGGACTGCAGCGGTCGCGTGTTCGTGAAGAAAGAGGAAATGATAAGGCACTTCAAGTGGCACAAGAAAAGAGACGAGTCCCTTCAGCACGGCTTCATGAGGTACTCGCCCACCGACGACTGTTCCGAGCGTCATCCGAGCCGCTCGTGTCCACACAATCGCAAGCAGACCCATTACCACTGCATACACGAGAACTGCGACAAGGTCTACATATCCACCTCGGATGTGCAGATGCACGCCAATTATCATCGCAAGGACTCGGCTATCATACAAGAAGGCTTTCAGAGATTTCGCGCCAGCGAGAACTGCGCGACCGATCACTGCGCCTTCGTGAGCCAGAGGACGACGCATTTCCACTGTCGGCGTCCTGGCTGCAGGTACACCTTCAAGAACAAAGCCGACATGGGTAAGGATCGAAAAATATTTAAATTTTACATTTATCGATACGAATTAAACATAATTTTTTCTTTACAGACAAACACAAATCCTACCACATCAAGGACGAGCAGCTGTCTCGAGACGGGTTCAAAAAATTCATGAAATCCGAACCGTGCTTGTTCGATCAATGCAGATTCTCTCGCGTCTGCAATCACATCCACTGCATCAGACCCCACTGCAGCTACGTCTTGCACTCGGCGAGCCAGTTGTACTCGCACAAGCGAAAACACGAACGCAACGATTCCGAATTGGCTTACAGGAAGTACAAACAAATTAGCGCTGTTGGCGGAATTCGTCCTCCGGGCTCTTGGGCACCCGACGAGATGGGCCCTCAAAGTTTATCGCTGAGTTTGAACGGCGAGAGTTCGAACGAGGGCAGAGGCTCGCCGTCTTATTATTCGTTAGACGACTCTTTTCAAAGCGCCAGCGATCTGGCCATGGACCTCACTGCACCTACGACTAGCGTTTCTTCCGGCGGAAGCACAGGAACGCCTGATCAACCGCAACCACAGACACCCCAGCAACAGCAACCGCTGTCTCAGCCGTTGACACCCCAGCAGCAACAGCAGCAGATGGCTCCCACCGATCTACCTTACAATTTTATGTTATTACCAGCCGATGCTGATTGCCCTTGTAATTACGGGAGGGAGCACCAGCATTGCGGCATAGATCGTTGCGGGGCCACTCTGAAAGATCCCAGAGAGGTCAGGGAACACCTGAAGGAGCACGAAGCTCAAGAAAGAGTCACCGATGCTTTCTTCGAGGAAGGCTGCTGCGACGACAATTGTCCCTACACGGATAAAGAGAAGCACTATCACTGCAACTGGGAGAACTGTCGAGAGGTTATTCTTTCGACCGACAAACCCTTCAGACGTCTTCAGCATTACAAAATACACGAGTACAGCAGGCAGCTGAACCTCTCCTGCACGACTCAGGCGTTGTCCGCGGATGTCACGTTAACTCACCTAACGAATATCGACGCGATGTTCAGGCGAAAGCGCGGCAGGCCGCCGAAGAATCGCGTTATCGAGATTTGGTCCGGTGGCGATTCGACTTCTCACACACACGACTCGCCCCAGGCAATCTTCACGAGTTTCAAGCTACCCAAGCCCCAGACGCCCAGCTCGACTCCTACGCCCGTTTCGGACGAGCGAGAGGGCAGCGTGTCGCCGACCAACAGCCTCGGAGAACCGGAAGGGTTCTCCACTTACAACCCCGACAATTGCCCGGACCAATCGTGCTCCCTCAGATCCACCAGACACCATCACTGCTCCCAACCTCGCTGTCACTTCTCGACCGAGCGGCCGGATCAATTACTGATGCACAGCAAAGATTTTCACGACAACATCGATATTCTGCCCGGATTCGCGTTCTTCGATCGAAGCGTCGATTGCAAGCTGCCGGGCTGTCACAGCAATACCATCAATCGTCATTTTCACTGCACCCGGCCGAACTGCGGTTACTCCTTCGTGAGGTACTTGACGATGGCCTCGCACGAGAAGCAACACAGCGCGAAGTCCGAGTCCTCGCAAGAGCAGCCGAATCACGAAAATCAGATACAACCGCAGTCGCTGGTGCAGGAAAGTAAACCTAGAATTCAAGTGAAAAATCCAGCCGAGCTGATAGAGAAACACGACGAGAGCATGGACGAGAATAGATTAATGATCGACGACAAAGAACCCGACATTCATAGCCCAGATGGAAACAAAACGACGGGTAAGTTACATTTCTCGTTTGTGAGTTTTTTTGTACTATATGCGAAAATCGCAGAAAAGTTGATTGCGAAGCATTGAAAAATTTGGTCTTTTTAGTCAACTGTGTTTTTAAGTTTGTCTGGTAGTCATTTCAAATTACACGATTCTTCATATCACTTGTGTATGCATGTTTTTTTTGCACGTTGTTGCACCAAAGTATTATTCAACACACTCAGACATGTTATTATAGATTGAACACGATTCTTCTTTTGTACCATCATTTGTCATCTTTTTTTTTTTGTAAAAATTTTTTCTCATATTGACGTATTTAGTTTGTACGGTGGATGCATATTTGTGGAAGTAAAATGCAAGAACTACGTAGTTACAATCGAAAAACTTGTGACTTTTGACATCGAGATAATGGCCAATGGTTTTTGCCATTAAAACTCGGCTAGATATTAGTTTCGATAATTGAGATTCATGAGTTCGCAGCCGCGAGTTATTTCGACGGTTCTTTTGCATTTTGCTTTTTCTAATTTATAGTGGGAGGTATTTGAAGTGTTGGTTGTTTGGTTGATTGTTGCTAGTGGTGAGGGCGGCAGGCACCTATTATCCGGTCAGCGGACCGCCGAGTGAACCCGCACTACCGAGCGTCATGCTATCCATGCGAACTTCTGTGCACCAAGGTTCGTTTTTCTGACCAGTTTTGTGCTTCAAAATGTATATCGTATTTTTGAGATCTTAACGTCTCATCTACGTGTTCTATTTCATGTCGAGATATCAATTACGAGAATTTCAATAGACTTATTAGTGTACATTGTAGATTGAATTCTGTATTCAAATTTTTATCTATCGGACTCGTAACTTAATAATTTCATTTTTATTTTATAGAATCGCCTATTATACCTTCTACAAGCTCGACGTCTCCTCACACGTTGTACGGGCCCGACCAGAGCTGCAGCAGACCGTTTTGCAAGCTGAAACGCAAAAATCATTACCACTGCAACGCGTGTAATCAAGCGTTCTCGGAACTGGACCGACTGGTGGCTCACATAGCTAAGCATTCCACCGGAGCGATACTGAGTCAACAGCAGCACGACTTGGCCAATCAGACGACGCCGAATCAACTTCAACACGACTATCTGGCCCAGTTGTCTCAAAAGCACGATTTCATGGCTCAAAACGCTCAGATGGCCCAAAACATTCAAAACTTCCAAAATCAGATGCAACGTCAGATGCAGCACACGCTGGGTCAGATGAGTCAGCAGCAGCCGCAACCTAAATCCGAGCCTAAAATGGAGAATCAGTGGGGTAGTTCGGAAGCTAATTCACAGAACGCAACAAGTGTCAAGAGAGAAACGAATGTTAAAAGAGAACCGAGTGTCAAGAGAGAACCGAAGGAAGACGGTACTAATTCTATAATGGACACCAACGAGAACGGACAGCATCAACAGCCACCTGTCCCTCAAGCTCTGCAACAGAGTCCCATACCGACTGGGTTCGAACTCGACCTTAGTCACGGTTTCCATTTTCCCAGTCCGGCTGTAATGGCCGCCATGAATCAACAGATAGCGCTGATGAACCAAGCCTTACCTCCCTTCCTTCAGCATGGAGGCATGTACACCAGCGGCCCTGGCCTCATGTTCGCGCCAGGCTTGCCACCAGCGAATTTCTTACCACCTAGAGACGAGAACCCACTTGCTTCGCTCGCAGCGAATCTCAACCTCAGCAAGAGATCGCTCTCTCCACCGGACAATAATTCCGTCGAGGCGAAGAAGCAGAGACTTCATCACTCGATGCGTATGTTAAAGGACGAGCCAGTTCCCGAGGGATACGTTAGGTTGGTATTTTACTATCTTAGGTTGGCTCTATATTTTTAGTGTAGTGAACGATTCATAGATGGACACCATTTATCAGTAGATAAATAAATTTCAATTCAATCTTCAGTTACAAAAAAAATGCTTTTGGAAGACTAAAAGTATACCTAATAGTGATTATAAGAAATATTCAAAATATTAAAGTATTTAAACTCCGGATGGAGAACTATGGTCAGTTCAGGATCTCTAGAGATCTCTTCAGAGTGCGGCGAGTGCAAGAACTACTGGGTACCCTTTGCGACACCAGCGCCGTACTCTGAAGGGATCTCTAGAGATCCTGGTTTGGCCACTTAGATCTTCGATACAATCATACCCGAGGAAGAGAGATATCGTAGGTAAGAGAGAACTGCAGGGACTAGAATTCGTTACCGCTTTTAAAGGTCTTTTCTTTAGCCAGGTCTCTCATTTTCAAAGGTTTAACAGAACAACAGAACCCAATTCTCTCTTACATAAGTCCGAAACGGGAAACATTTTCAATTTTAGCGTGTTGGGAGGAAAATAGATTTACAGAGGTTCACTTTTCATTCTCCGCGGTCTTCCTCTACCTGACTTATTTAATTTTCTCGCGCATCCAAGTCTTCCAAGTTCGACTGTAATAGTTGCTTCATTTTGAATGGCAAAAATAATTAATTTCAAGAAATGGTGATAGTAAACAAAAAACAATAATAATAATTAAAATTTTCAGATTCCGATTCAACGAAGACTGTCGGTACACCCACTGCGGCTATCGCGAGCATCAGACCCATTTCCACTGTATGCGTCAAGACTGCGGCTACTCGTTCTGTGACAAAACGCGCTTCGTTCAGCACACAGCTAGGCACGAGAGGCTGGACACTTTGATGGGGGGCGATTTTCAACAGTACCGAGCGAACGTACCCTGCGGCCGTGCCCAGTGCGCCTACACCTCATCCTTGGGATCGATGCAAAATAAAGCCTCGCACTTTCACTGCCTTAAGTGCGATTTCGTCTGCACGGATACGAACAAAGTGGTAGCCCACCGTCGACAGCACGCTAAGCTGGATAGCATAGCGGCCGCGGGATTCCAAAAATTCACACCCAGCCAGCCCTGCGGAGCCGTTCAGTGCCAGCACTCCGGCAAGCAGACTCATTACCACTGCCTACAGTGTCAGTACGCTGTTCTGGGCCTGGCGCAAATGTCCGCTCATAAATATCGCCACATGGACACCTAACCAGATACTACGTACGAAAAACGTTACACGGTACCATGTGAGACATTCCTCGAATTGTTCTCTCCAGTGTCGATATTTGGAGACACCTACGGATAGTTTTGTCGCAACTATTCGTGAACTCGAGTGAGGAATCGAGGCAAAATTAGACTAGTCATGACGTATGGAAATCTAACTCGATCCATGCTCGATGGACAGGAACTAGTTGTCGATTCGCCACGATTGATGGTAACGAGGAAGATTCAAGGCCAGTCTATTACGCGCAAGATACTCGACACGCGGCTAGTCAATGATAAATGATCTCTAATTCGAATCCGACTGTCGTTAATTTACCTCCTCCTCTCCGCCAAGATTCGAAAGAGAAGAATAATTGGGGAAAAGGCTAACTCCTTGCAGAATCGACGATAGAACCGCGCAAGGCGTAACCCGATTGGCCGATGCGAATCGAAACGAGGCTAGTCAACGGAAATGACGCTCGAGTGAACGAAAAATCGAACCTTTTCACGCGAGTCTCGGTACGTCGAGCTCCTCGCCGAGATGAAACGGGAAAAGGAACGAACCGCGGCTCGTCGATAAGACTGTATTTCCCGTGCTGCGAAATCTCACGAACGAGGATCGCAGTCTGGTCGTCTTGTTGAATCTCGATCGATTGTAAATCTACGTCCCGAGAGAGGTCCGAGAAACGATAATCGCGACTTTGTACTTACGATCCGCCGACGCTCGAATCTGGCCGATTCGGGAAAACGTCGGGATCTCAGAACTCGCTCGTGGTCGTGTGTCGCGAAATCGACGACGCTTACGCCACTGTCGATGCGTTTTTTTTTCGTTCTTGTCATTGGTTCGTTAGACGGATCGATCGATTGTGACCGATTTATATGTATGAAAAGAAAAAAAAAGACAGAAGATTAGCGATTTCGTCAGCGACAATAACACGATGATAAATATGTATAGCTTTAGCACGAAAAAGACAAACCTTGTTATATTTAATAGACACTGTACATTTTTTTTCTTTTTTGTAATAGTATCGTTCGTGTACCCTCCAATTGGAGCGAGTAGTCGTATGAAAGTAAGATTCAGACACTAGATTAGATAGTTATTATGCCGTAGCGGAAGGTGAAAAACAATTACGATGATAGATGGGAAATGTGAGCAAGGCTTATTTTAGTACCGATCTTTCAAAGTCATTGGGATGAGCCACACTAAAGACGGATGTAATTGAGACGAGACAACAAGCGTATCATAAGAAGCGTTTTATTTGTATCGAATGAAATTTTAACTCACAAAAAACCCATTCGGCAGAAAGAGATATGATAAATATATTATATAGAAAATAAATAATTTTTGAAAATAATTCTAAAATGTAGAGTATATATTATATGATACCTTGTTTTTATTCGAACGGCGAGAGAAATTTATACTAGAGAGATTATTTATAAAAAAAATTGATATCTGTTCGATGTGAATGTTTGATTAGTCTAGTAAAAAGTCGGCACGCATGCTTCTTGGCTGAAAAAAATCGCGTTGTGGAGGGTACGCATATTCATCGTATTTATTAACAGTATTGAACAATCTGAGAGTTAACAAAAGACTGCCAATTGAAACATGTGGAAGACGGAAAAATTTGTAAATCGATGAAAATTATACAGATATGAAGACGAAACGCAGAGACAGAAATACGAATGGATTACATTTGTGTGGTGTAGATATCATTTGAAGGAAATATGTTATTATTAAAAAAAAAGTAAAGTAAATTCAAAAAAAATACTCTAAAATGCAAACTCGATTGTAAGAAAATCGGTCCTCAAAAATGTTCGTAGTGTGATCGCAGTTCTTACCGAATGTATCGTTTTGAATTTGCAGTAAAAAAAATGCTAAAAAACATTATTTATTTAAAATGATAGCATTATAAATTATATTGCGCAGTGAATACTCTTAAAACATTGCTCTACGAACCACTCGGAATAGACGTAATTGCATTTTGCTCGTATTAGCGAAACTGAAAAAAGACATATGTGGCATATTTTTTGACGAAATCCATTAGTCCTAGAACGTATATAGGTAATTATGTGATTTTTTTAAAAATTCGCTAAGTCGCGCTAGGGTGCCTTTAGGGTTTTTCTAAACTTGTAGGACCGTGCCTTAGCAGTTCAATGCAAGAATAACAGCAACTGTGAAACGAAAAAAACTTTAAGTAGAAATCCCACCATAGAAAAGACAAAATCCTTTCCTACAATATTAGATTTGAACAAAAATTTATCCGAAGAACATCACTGATTTGTAGATGTTTAGTGCCTTAAAATTCCAAACAATTTTAAACAGAGAAGAATAACGAAGTGAAACCCACTTTCATTCCAAACTGTGAACCGTAGTTTCTTGCACGACGATCTTTCGGAGCCCTGTAACTGTTGCGTTCTGATTGCCTACCTAAAGTATAGGTAATCGAACGAAACATCGGTCTTGGGAAATATCCCTGTCACAATGGTCGACCGTTGGGCGACCCGAAAGAGACAGGCAAAACAAACGAAGGAAGAGTGAACGAGGAAAAGGAGAAACGAGAATCGTGCAAAACACCTCAACTCCATCAGCGCCCACTGATGGGGTGTCGCATATCGTCTCGACGATGTAAGCCGATATCATTTCGTTTTAGCAGTCGTCTATAACCCTTCCCCTCCCCTAATTTTATTCAAGTTTGTACTCAGAGAGAAAGAGAGAGAGAGAGAAAGCTCAGCCATTTTAAACGAGTGCCATAACCACATTTAAAGCAAGAAAATCGAAAACGCGTAAAATCCAACTTTCCTCGTTTCGACGGAGGATCGGCTAACTGATATAATCGCTGACTTTCAGCCAGGCTAAATTAGCGGATGCAAACGAACTGTCCAAAACGCGCCATTATCATCGCGATAAAGACAAACGAATTTTTTTTCGACTCGTAAAGAAAATTCTGAAGAGGGTATCTTCGTTGAAATTATTTTTTATTAGTTTTGTAGATAATTGTTTTCTTTTTGTTTGTTTTTATTTCTTTCTTTTTTGTCTTTATTTGTAAATTACGTCCGCCTAATTCACCTCGCTAAATTTCACGATCGAGAAACTTGTAATATACTTATGTAGTTTTATAAAAGCGAGGAAGTTATTCGTAATAGGGATACACATAAACTCGAACCGCGTGAGTATAAAAGCGAGATGCGCAAATGATTTTAAATAGGGAAATTACCGCTCGATGAGTGAATATGAGAGCGCGTGAAACCCGTGGGGAGCGAGAAACAACCACGGAGAAAATTTAATCAAACTTTGCGTAGCTAATAAACGTTGCAACGTCGATGAAAGAGGTTGCCTTATATAGCTATATAGATTATACGATATCCACGAGTTGTTGTATCACGAAAATTGCGATGACGAGAGAGACATGAGAAATACGATGTATACCAGTACTATAAAAAATCAATAGTAATAGAAAATACTACTATTTGATAAGATAGAGAGAATATATTGTACGGTCATTAGTATTAAAAAAAATTACGTACTGTATGGATGTAAGAGAGATGAAACTATTACATACATTTATGTATTATTAATTATTATTAATTATATTCTTTATTATTATTATTATTACGATTATTATTATATTAATTATTATCGAACCACATCTTATGTAGCTGTGATTTTGCTTTTGAAAAGTAAAAATTAAAAATATTTATAACAAGACGCAAGAGCGTTTTCTCTTCTTTTTGTCCGAGTCTTATTTCCTTTTCCCAACGATTTACGATAATGTCACTCGACGAATGCAGCTTCTAATTGTGCAGGTGTGATATTGCAATCGTCACCGCACCGCAATAAGAATCTATCCAGCCAATTTTTTCCCGAGACGTTTTGCGTATGTATCGATTTTTCGTTTTACGATATTTTACCATTCTCACCTTCCGATTTATCACAGTTCGACCCGACGGAATTTTACAAGTAATATTTTCTAGTTATCAACTTTTTATTTCGACGCGTTATTTTTCTGTTTTATTATGTTCACCGTGGCAAATTCGAGAATTAACCGTACAATCACCCAACCTTATCAACGGAAACGCTTAAAAGCATTTGCACGGACTGCAGAATCCAAACAGCTCTCGTTGTTTCTGATTTGGTGGGAACAACGAGGATGACGTCAGAATTGTCGATATTTTGAAACGAAGCCAGCTGCAACGTCGAATTTCGTAATCTAAATTGGTTTCATTGTTTGGCGCCGAACGATAATTTCCATAATTGGTCGTAAATAAGAAATTCAATGAAAGATCAATAACAATGTTAAAATTGTTGCGTTACAAGAAAAATGATCGCAAAATTGCATCACTCGGGCGCCATGATCGTATATGTTAACTTACGTGCCCTGGAGTATCATCGAATCAAGAACGTGCGCACTTTTGCGCTTAAGTAATGCAAAAGATCTCTGCGCCTCCGTGTGTTCGATCGATCGTAACTCGTCACGTTGTTTATCACGCTTTCCTTTCCAACGAATTCAATTTCAATCGTTTCAGCTCGAATCGCTTTTCCTTCCTCTCTTACGCGTGAATATTCATTTCGGCGTGAAGCAAAATACGACAAATTTCGATGAGATCGATACAAATTATTTAACGCCTTATTAGTGGATAACGAAATTACAGAATCGGCGTATTACATCGCCGATAGATAAGGCAAATTTTAACGTGCGCGATAAACAAAAAAACAATCGCCGAGAGTTAACAGATTATGCAGATCGTGCGGTTATAAGTTCTCGATAAGACCAGGAGAAAACACCGAGTACACTTTATCTTGTGTTTCAGAAGTGCGAAAGCGCTGTACGAGTGGTATCCTTCGTGCGTTTTTGCAAAATAAATATTTTCGTCCGATACCGGGAGAGAGAGCAAGATAAAGCGATATTACTAAATGCGAAACTAAATATACGTATATAAAACTAAATATAACGATGTAGATTTGAGAAGAGGGTCAAACGGGTTCATTGCAATTGGTGAAAGTGAGAATACAAGAGATTGTAAAAAAAAGAATGAAAGAAAAAAAAAATAAAACAAAATGGAAAATACGACAAGAAGAGCCGTTGCGTGGGACTGAATACCTGAGGGCTCCCGAAGGTCTTTTCTTCGTTTCGGCGCGAAGCAATACCACGTGCTGCGTAGCGTACGAAAACGGCCCGAGCACGTGATCGGCCCGTGTACTTCGCTCCGATTGGTCGAGCGCAGGGGTTAGATCACGTGCGACTGTTGTGACCTCTAAAAAGTCAGCTGTTTCTTTCTTTCTTTCGCGAGCGTGCTCTCTTTCTCTCTCGCTTCCACTCTCACTCACTCTCTCTCTCTCTCTCTCTCTTTCTCTTTCTCTCTCTCTTTTCTCAGATGAGAATTCCCGAGGATTTGTTCTTTTTTTATTACACTTGTACAAAACACATGCGTGTGAGCTATATAAATATATTGTGTTACTGGAAATGTTTTATCAGTTTTGCACTTTTTCAAAATTCCATATCTATCCTACTCGCTCTCTTTTGCGCCGCGAACTCGCCGACACGAGACGATTTTGATATCGATACAGACGCAATAAGAGCCACGATTTCACACAGCGGAGTATCGATTGCGGCTTTCGCGAAACTCGGTGCACGCCTCGTTAGAGCGTCCTCAAATAGGCCCTTATCTATCGATAATCTGTTACGGAGACGTATTCGCACGAGCTAACACGCCCACGCGCGCTCTTCAGTATCACCGACAATTTTCATCTCTCTTCTCAACTCGGATAACGCCAGAAATCGCAAAAATCGCTCTTATCGCGAGTCTCTTCGCGACGAAAAAGCTTGAAACTAAAAAGAAAGAAAAAACAAAGTGTCGGGGCATTATCTCGTGACTTCCTTCGGCGAAGTCCTCGAGCAGCGCGTATACTTATATATATAATAAAGCGACGGAAAATCACCGAGGAAAATGATCGAGAGCGGCCTACGTTCGTACAGTCACGTCGACCGTAGACTCCGATCGGGCCATGAGGGCTCTTTCAGTTCGAACGTTAGGCGGGCAGCGGAGAAGAAAGAAAGCAGAGAATAGGTCCTCGAGGAGGCTGGAAGGGAATCGCGTCTCCACACGTGCGAAATTTCTTCCGACCTACGTTTAAATACGCGCAGAACCGGTTTTTTCCAAATCGGCCAAAAATAGCGGGACGAGTTTAAAAAAAGAGACAAAGAGAGGCTCTGTTTACAACCTGAACAGCCGACCAAAACAAACTGGAAGAATGCATTTTAAATTTCGTTGGCGCGAGGTGCATCCCGATTAGAACGCTCGGCGATTGACATTTGTCGCGAGGCGGTAGACATCTGTCTTCGCAGAAAAATTGTCGCTATCTCGCGCCCGCGCATGCATCCAGAATCGTATAAATAGACCGCCGGTGTCGGGCGATGATAGCGGCTTGGGTTTTTTTTCGCGTAGAGAGGAAAAAAATTTATTAGGTAATAAAAGTTCGATAAATCGACTGCATATTTCACAACGTTCAAATGGAAAAATTACAAAGTCGAGATACTCAAGATACGTCTAGACGGTTTACACGTGCGCAAAGCCGGATTATCGTCGAACGGTCTGGCCCGATCGGAGAGCAACAAATATGTGACCGGAAAAAAATATCGGAAAGTTGCATTATTTCCGGTCGTGCGCACCTTGCACGTGCGTGAAATCCATCGATTCGTCGCATCTACGGCGAAAAGCGTCAGCGGGGCGAGAAAAAATTGACAACCGATTCTATTTCCGTGTATGTATTCAAAAAGAGAGAAAATATATCGCGAATGCAATATGCATGCGTCCTTGCGCGCGGCGATCGAGCTCCAAAAAAGCTCGCCTTGAAACTTATTACGATATTTCTATACAAATTTCTGTTTTGAAAAATCTCTCGCATTCGGGAACAATGGCTCCTCATGAATTTTCAAGTGGCTAATCTGGAATAGAGATTTTATTTCGTATTGCGCGTTACTCGGAATATCTCACATGCTCTCGCACACGTACGCACGCGGAATATTTCGAGTGTCAAACTAATCGCAACTAGTTCGCGATTAGCGAGGTGACTCTCTCCGCATGATTTTCAACCGGAATATACTCAACCTTCGGTCCCTATTACACATTCGCGTTGATAAAATCTCCAGACGGAGCATTACCAGTCCGCCCACCAGACATTGTGTACACACAATACGAACCCCGATATCAATAACAGCCACGTTTCGTCTATATCGTGCCACCTTTCCCCTATCGACCTAAATCCATTATTGCAATTTTTCCGATTTTTCTCTCTCTTTTCAACGCGCCGAGCGGGAAACGATCGCTTTGACAAGAGCGACCTTGAAATCGCGGAATCGATAACGAAATTACGTAAAACTCGATTCAATTCTCCTCTGGAACTTTTCCAGGATGGGAGAGTGACGTCAGAGTGATCTCGTAAAACGGCTATGTTGCGGTGGGTCCGATCGAGTGCATAATGGAGGTAGCTCGATGATCGTTGGGGGAGAGAGCTCGAGGTGAATTTTCTAGGTCGTTCGGCGATCACGTTTCCGTCGTGTGGGAGCAGCACTTCGTACCGCGGTTCGGAGGGTTACGTTGTGTGTATACATAAAATGTAATTCATCGGTCGTTTTTATTGTCGTCTTGGTGCATTATCGGGGAAATTATCGCTGAACCGCGATGCAATTATTAGCAATAATTTCATCGTAAATATCGACAGACGACTTTATTGCTCTCTCCCGAATGATAAACAAGTCTAAATGTAACCGGTTCGGGTCGAGCGAGCGGATTGATTAATCCCGGGACAAAAAACGTTTTTCTTTTTCTTGCCGATAATTCGATTGAAATGAAAAAATTACTCCCGTAAAAAATTAATAAAACCCGGGGGGAATCTCGAGTGGGAGAAACGGGGAGGAGAGTTACCGATTGTTTATCGAGAGCGCGTAATCGAGACGGAAACGGGTGCGCGTTAATTGCGAAAACTGCGTGTAACATTATCGCTTACAATGTCGTCGGGAACGTGCAAGGCGCGTGCGCTTTTTCCCGATAGCCGACTAGACTAGAGTTAGTCGGTTATTACCCCGAGGGGCTCAATACCGCGACTCTCTTACGGCCTCTCCCGGTCGATGCAGGCGCTTCGATTACATCAGGGATCAATGAAACGTTGCGTAAAACTCGCCGTGCGTTATCGCTTCTGTACGCGGACGAGCTCATCGCTCGTCAATCGCGATCGCGTTATCGTTCGCGGATTTTCGGCAACTGTACTTGTTCCTTTTAACCCTCGTTACTCCTCTTCCTATTGTAGATACACGTTTTTCACGCACTAATAAAAATGGTTTCTTTGGACCGTGTACTGAAATTCAGCCAGAGAACAAACTATCGAACAATTTTGTTCGTCGAAGGATATTGGTTTCGGGTAAACAGATTACAGTCTAAAGAGATTTTCACTATACGGCAACTGTAGGTCTACAAATAATTTATACACAAAAAAATTTCTGTGATTTCAAGATTTCGTTTCGTTCAAACATGTACTGAAATAGCTCAATGAAACGTATGTTGGATTTAAACCGCAATATTATTTTAATTTTCAAACAAATATTTATCAAATATTAACATAATACAGCTAAGCAATACGATTTAAATTAAGCAATAATTTTATTTGTCCAATAATATTTGTTCCGCGCAAACAAATCTCAGTTTGCGTTCCAAATAAAAACTTCGGTGCTGAATTTCAACGAGATTTAATATTTTACATCAGCCAGAGTCCAGTGTTTATGACCTTAATTTCATTAGGACCGATTTAAACTCTGACTAATCACGATTCCTCGGACAATTCGTATTCGATAGCGCTTAACGCACTCGGTTTCGTCCGTTCTGCGATATTTTCCGTCTACGGTGCAGTTTTTCGTCGATCAACCGGTTCGCGGAGTTGGCCGTTAAGAATTTTGATGGATCGTTTCGAAACGAGCAATGAGTCGGAAGCGAGTGGAAAAAGAGAAACAATGCGGCGGCGATACCGTTCGAAGCTCGCAATTAGAGCCGTTGCGGTGTTAACGAAGAAGAGTGCAACGCGAAGGGTGTTAATCGCGCGCCGAGAGGAGAGTTAACGGGCCGATCTCAATTTCTCGACCTCCCGGAGGTTCGGGCTAGACGGGATTCCGTGTAGAGCGATATCGCGTTGCAACACGCGCTCTAGACGCCGAATGTACGGAATGGGAATATATATCGCGGAACCGGACACCGAAACCGCGGCTCGTTTCTTCCGAAAAATTCCTATTTTTTCACTCGTTTCGCAAGCCATCGCACTTTGGACCCGCGGAGATACCGAGATGAGAATAACGTGTAATTCGCAATTTTTCATTTCCGTAGCGAGATATGGATAAAGAGCGGAGTTGGGCTACCGAAAAATGGTCGTAAAAACGCTTGTAATTATACCGAGTCAAAACAGATTTGCGAGTATTATCGGTGACGAGAGAGCATTTATTTTCAAGGAACACCTAGCCCGTTATCGTTGCAAAGCAAACAGTTTCTGTTTCGAATCCTGAGCGACGTTCTCGAATCGAATAATTGCGCAGAAATCGCTCTTCGGAGGCCTCTCGCACGTGTATCTGTACAGTTCCAAAGGTTGAAACGATTTTGCGCGAGAGCGAACAACAATTTCGCGAGACCCGCGCACTCTCCAACCCCGCTGACGCAATTCGCGTAGCTCGTGGAGAAAAAATAAAGCGCGCGCTAGTGCGCGACACTTGGTTGTCCGATCAAAGCCGCCGAAGCTTCCGAGTAATCTGTTCGCTCCCGTTCCGAATTTGGGACACCTACTTTTAATTGCGGGTACGTATAGATACCGAGCCGATGATCTCTTCGAAGAGACTATTTCTCGGAATATTTCCCAAAAAGCACTCGACGACTTTCGTTCTTATTTCGAAACCGATCTCGCCGCAAAATTCGGCAAGTTATAAATTCAATTAGCCGATACTTATTTCGCCGAATGTTCTAAATAAACAAAGTCGACTCGAAATTTTAAAAATAGATTAACGAAGACGGAACTTTCGAAATTCCTCGAGAGATATTTTTTCCAATATACCGTCGCCAAATCGAATACCTAGGAAATAACCGAAAATCGGAAGCGTTGTACGGAGGCGTGAGTAATCGATCGGGGACATCTAGCCTCGGGTCTAATTGAGTCGTCGCGAAGTGACCGCTGGGGCTGCCTACTTCTGATTAGCCTCGGACCTTGAAATTCAATTTACTCGATGTTTAACTGCAAAGGGAAAAGCTAGGGGAAGGGCAGAAGACCTACGAGACGTAAGGGTCTGTTGTGGCTCGCAGAGTACGTTCCCCTGTATCGGGTGCATTATTGATCGTCTTCCGTTGTACCTGAGGGGCTCCGGCCAATCGGAGCGCTCGGAGAGGCCGACGCGCGCGCCTCGTTTCGGCGACGCGTGTTGTCCGTCTCTCTCGCACCAGCGGCACCTCGTCGACGCGCGAGATAGGTCGCACAGACTACGGACAGTCGTTATTTGTATTCTGACGCGATACGAGCTCTCGTTCACGAGCCAGTAGTTCTCCTCGAAAGTCCCATTCGCGACAACCCGTGTAGCAACACATATCCTCGTGTATACACGCACACGCGCCAAGGCAAGCGCCCTCGCGCACGTCACGTTCGTTAGGCTTTTTAGCCTGGCAGATTGTTGAGTTTTTTCTTTTCGTTTGGTCGTCTGGCAAGTGTATATATCCATAGAATGGGCATATTTCGCGAGTTCCCTATAGTATTCAATTTGTATAAGAAGTATAGTTAGACAAGTGGTCCCCGTGGAGGTAACCGTTTAAGGAGGGAGGCAGTTTTTTCCGTATCCTCGTTATCTCGATTTTTCCCATCATCGGGCAAGGAATGACACCAGTGTATTTCAACTGAACCATCAATCCACATACATAAATACCAGCCAAGGTGAGCCTATATACGTTGCGGAGTGCAGTGGAAGCTTCCAGTCGCGACATCGAAAGGGGGGAATCCTCCCTCCCCGCGTCTTTCGCCCTCCTTTTCCGTCGATTTGACGAAACGTCCCCCTTCGTCCGTCGCTGTCGCGTTGAAAAAAAAATTTCGCATGTCAGCCGCCGGCGGGCGCTGCCCGTGATAATTTTCACGCCGTTCTCCGTTTGATCGCGATTTATTTTTACCCCGTGTGCTCGAGTTCGCGCATTCTAGCTTTCTCGAGTTCATCGCTCCGTTATCCTAAATAAATCGAAGAGACAGTTCGAAAACAGCCGCGCAGTGTCAATTTTTTCATTCGCCGCGATGAGTTTCGAACGTTTAAATCGATGCAAATGCCCGATAACGGCGGATACAGATGTAAACACACCGGTTATTTTTCTTACCGGGTAAACCGTTCTCCAAGCGTGACCGACTCGCTCGTATTTCGTAGCGGGTCGCGTGTGTTTCGATAACAATGCGCTGCAGGTTTCATCAGCCACGAGAATTTCGGCAATTTCGAAAACAATACGAACGATCCCAATAGCACAATACCCGCTTTTATAAGAGACTCCAGCCTTCGAGCGAGTTTTAAACATTAAATTTCGAAAGTAAATTGTCCGTTATCGCAATAAAATAAAATTATACGTTCTGAATGCTACATTGCGAGTAGTAGAATTTTCCCCTTGAATTTCCCGCATTTCGCGATAGCCTCGTGAAAACGTCGATCTAAGCTAATTTCTCTATGAGAAAAATATTAGATTAAAAACGAGAATGAGAGAGAGAGAGAGAGAGATGTATAGCGTGCAGCATTGCGGATTCGCCGTAGCCACCGACATTTTATCGAAAGAGGGGGTGTCCGTCGGGACGGGTTGCAACGGGGAGGGAATATAACTCGAGGCGCGCGCTAACCGATCGCGTGAATCGAGAGAGCGCATCGTTGCGGTTGACACCGATAGTGCATAAGCGATATATCGCATTATCGTTAAGTTTCCTGTCGAAAAAAACAGACGCGATAAAACGACAACCAAGTGCCACAGCGAAACCCAGTGAAATCAAAAGTAATTTAATATTTTCACATTTCGGATCGATAAAAGATCGCGCGCGATTAAGAAATCCGAGTTAGACGAGCACGTGATTGGAGCGCGATCGGTTCTTGCGGCGAGAGAGGAGCGAGAGAGAGGAAGATTGGCGCTTCGATTAGCTAAAACGCTAGCGTTGGATTAATCTGAGGTCGGCCGGGCTATCGACGCTCTGCTTTTTCTCTCTTTTTTCTTCGTTATTCCACTTTTTCTTTTTCTCCTCCCGTTCGCGTCTTCTTTCCTTCCTCCCGTTCGCGTATACGGGAGTGCCAAAGGAGAGACACCGCGCAGTTCTTCTCGAAACGTTGATTGGCGTGTTCCGCGAAGCGCGTAGAGAACACAAGAAAACCCAGCCGTTTGCTCGTCGTGGACGACGTAGCGGCCGCTGACCACTTTTCTCCCTCGAGACGGCATAAACGGATTAAAACGAAAAAAACAGAGCAACGCTCGTCGAAAGGAAAAATTTCGGTACGTGATCGACATAGAGATTCCTCCGGGCTTGTTCGGCTTATCGTTGATTTTTATTGAATAAAGAAGATATACACACGAGATGTTATCTAAATCTGCCGAATTTTCATATCGCGGTCCTTGACTGATCCCCCCCCACTACACCGCATAGCTTCGTTTTTATTTGCCAACCAGCCGTACTAAAGTGCACACGCACGCTGCTTCGTATTTTTCAGCTGACCAGTATAATCCGATACCATACCACCGTGGGCTGGCCGAATAGACGCAGGAGATAGAGAGAGTGAGACAGCGTTTATAATATAAGAAGCAATAGATATCCGATCGAGAGCGTATCAGTTCGTTCTTCGGCAAGGAGGAATCAACCAGCTTTGTTCATCATTTGCAATAGCAGAAAAAAAAATGTCAGACATCAAGGAACCTGGCAAGGAGGAAGTAGTAGAGAAGAAGCCCACGCTCGCTCGTCGCGTTTCGATGATGCTAACAGGTGAGTCGAATTTTTTTCTCTCCATCTACGTCTTCCTTCCTTTTCTCCGCTCTGCATTTTATATTTACCCCAAAAATGTCGTAACTTATCTCGCCCGCGGAGAAAATTTCTTATTTTTCAAGATAACATTAGGGAAGGTTGTTTTGAATGCTCTTAGTGATTATTGCAAACGCGATTAAAACGTACACGCTCAAAGTTTATTCTTCATCAATTTTTTTTCTTCATTGAATTCCAGATCGAAAATACAGTGGACCGCCGAGACTCTTCCGCTCGTCCTCGATGCAGAAGATTCGCCATTGCTGCCAGAATCTCAACTTCTTCCCGTATTTGTTGTACTCGTACGACAATTCCAAGTCCCATCCGGTCGCGGTGAAGGTGAATCTATGCATCAGTAGATTGTTCAACGAAGTGATTCTGCGACTGGTGTTTCTGTACGAGACGCACTTCTTCGATGGTGTGTTGTCGAGTCTGGGAGAGAAGTACGTAGCGACGAGGAGGGCCAGTACCGAGAGGGTAGTAAACGCCAGAAGAAAATCCTCCGACGTCTTGAGGCTGAGGTTTGAAAAACAGAAGCCGAAGGAGAGTCGGTTCTTCCTGACCATCGCGGTTTACTTCGCGTCTCTCATAGTAGCCTTCCAACTATTCGGAATGTTCAGTCTAATGACATTCGGCAAGTTCTCACCAGGTTTCCTTTTCCTCATCGCGTCCTTAATGTTAACCGGTTGCATCACCATCAAGATCGTAATACACGATACCGTAACCTACACCGTCAAAAAGTGCAAAAAGATCAAAGTGCAGTGATAAGCGTTGACTTTTTCACCCCACCCCCCTCTCATATTATTTTTGCGCTTACTCTATTCCCCACGACTCTTTGGCCAGTACCTTCGACAAGACTAGTAAGACTGACTTGCAAAGTTCCCCGACGGTTCTACTTTTTCTTCCCCCATCCTTGGTTATTATTTGTTTTCCTCGCGTTCTAAAATTTCCGAAAACTGCACCGTCGGGCTTTCGAGCATCGACGTTCAAACAAATCGTTTCTCTAAGATGTCCAGCTTTTGGATATCGTTCCTCTTTTTTTTTTATTATCGATTATTCGATTACCATTTCATACCGCCCGGAGTCTTTGCGAATTAGAATCAAATTAAAATAGAACCCAATTTTCCCAATAATGTTTTATATGACGAAGCTTTATACTTTTGAAGCGTACAATAGAGATATCGGTTATTTCAATTTTGCTAACTGTTTCTTTAGTATACTCGCATCGATCATTATCCACAATGAATATAATATCATTTAGTAATATTTAGTTGATTAAAATCAATGAATTGCGCTATTTTTAAGAATATTTTTATAATCGAATATTTTTAAGTTTTTTTTTGCTAAAACAGACCGTCATCCACTATCGACCATATACATATGACTATGTTTCCCGTAATGTTAATTTATAATGTTCACCGTGTCCTACATTTCACAATTTTTAACTTCGGATGTCTATATTAGTCAGCTTGTAGTTTTTTTTATTTCATGAAATCTATTGAATAAGACAATTGTACATGTCGCGTATCAGCAATCTGCGAGTTATGCTGTACCGCGTGTTAAGTCTTTTAACGAACATTTCACATTTAATGCAACGCATACCAGCTTTGCATAAATAGCAATTTTTTTTTTTTAAGTACAACGCAGTCTTTCCGTTTCTAAAAATATTTGTGATAAGAAATCATCGTCTATTTCCAAAGTTACTATGTAATAGTTGTACAAATTTTGCCTACAGAATTCTTCATGAAATGAACGCCTCGAATATCGATATTCCTCGAATATCGTATATGGGAATGGAATTCGTATTTAGGAATTCCATATTCCATTTTCGGGGCGTTCACTTTATTCCAGAATCGTTCCTTGCCCTCCCTCCCCCCTGCCCCTTTCCCCTCCCCCACTTTTTGTACTTCTTTCAATGGCTGTTATATTTGCAAAATTTTGCAACATTAGAGGATGGTAACATGATTAGGACAGCCTGCCCACTATGACTTAGTTATAAGTCTCATAATATGCGAAATTTAGAACGTGCAAGGTTAGTGTTAGTTTTTTGATGAAATCTCATGAGATATCTCGCACTATTCTTTGCAGGCGTTGTTTTTGCATAGTTGATGAGTAGCCGTTTATGATACCAATATTGTCCTCTGCAGTATAAGACTGAAAATTGTTTAACCTTAATTGTTTGTAAATAAATACATTAAAATGTTATATGTAATATGAAAGATTTATTGTGTATCACTTAAGTGATTCAGCGTACATTTTTCACAAAGAAAGAAAAAACGGAATAATTAAAATTGAATTGTATATTACAAAGAAAGTAGCGAATATACTATGATTAATGTCAAATTTTATGACAGCGTGTACTGATTGAAGATAGTGTATAATACACTGCGTTAACAATACAAAATGAATTCAATGCAAAATGTATATGCCATTTCAAACTTCGAATATAAGTTTATATAAAAAGAATACTGATTTTAAAATTTTGTTATCAATCACCCTCTCTAGTTTTATCTGAACATTGCGTAATTTATCGTTACCAAGGCGATGCAAATTAACACGAAATGTGAGAAATAATGGCTATTCTGTGCCGAATTGCTATAATATTTTCCAATCTTCGCCGCGTATGCAATAACCTCGGCCACGAAATTCTGCTCGTGCACGCTGTGAAAGAGATGAGCATACGGTCCTACAACAAAACAGACTACATTCGTATTTACGAATTCCATTAGCACGTGAAATAATATTGATGACTAAGATGGAATTTTCGTTCTCACGAATTTGAGAAATAATAATCATACTCAGACTCTACCTATCGCAAATACAGCGACATCACAACCTTCGTGATAAGCTTCGTCTGTGATAATCGCAGCCTGCTGGCTGTACGTGAAATCCGAGGTGTTAGATTTCGATGGATCTATTCGGGAAGTTTTGTTGTTCGATACAATGTATGCGTTGTTATTCGGACCACCGGTACCGTAAGATAATATCGTATAAGGCACACCGTCGATTTTCGATTTTTGTGCAATACCTAAAAGAATGTTTCAGTTATTCGATCCCAACAACGAAACACGAATTATCTTGCCTAAAATAGAGGATCCTCGATCGCTGTATCCATTGAAGGCCATCGAATGGCTATGATCGCTCGTGACAATAACTAAAGTATTGCTGGTATCGATCAATTTCATTGTAGCCTCTATTGCTTCCGACAATCTAACTGTTTCTCGTAATGCTTGAGCTGCGTGACCTCGATGGTGAGCGAAATCGATCAAACCTCCTTCAACCTGAATATTGAAAAATCAGAATCCTAACCAACATTAACTATCGAGTGCATTAAATTGTTCAACATCGATAATTACAACTAGCAGGAATCCTGATTTCGATTTTTGCAATACTTTTATCGCTGTCGTGGTCATATTCTCTAAACTCGGCTGGCCAGTCGGTCCTGGGTTTCGGTTGTAATCCATGCTGAGATGACCATTCGCGAAAACACCGAGAAGAAAATCAACCTTCGCAGGATCTACGCGTGATAATTCTTCGTTGTTCGTGACGACAGCGTGAGACAAATTTCGCGCCTTTTTATCTCGCTTCCAATCTCCGATAAGATCTCGCCCGTCTGTACTGTAGCAGCTCCACATATCTATCGGATCATGAGGCAACTCAGTGGCATTAGACTTCAAGCACTGTCTTCCGCCGCCCATTATCACCTTTCAAAACTTTTATTTATTAAATGAAATTTCTCAAAAAACTAGGAAATAATTATTAAAATATTTCGTATACCCTTATATTTTTCCCAGGTTCATCCTCGATAAGCTGTCTAGCGATATCTTTACACCTTTTCGCACTTTCCGGCATTTTCGCCTCGCATTCCCATTTTCTGGTTGCGCTGTGAGCGTACAATGGGGCTGGAGTAGCATGCGTTACACGTGTGGTTGTCACGAATCCTTATATAAAAATTTTCATTATAATTTTTGAAAGGAGACATGCAGATCTCTTGATAAAACAATTTTTGACCGCAGGCATAACGTACCAGTTGCTTTACCGGCTGCCTGGGCCCACGAGACGATAGAGTCGACCGAGTGGTTGGTAAGCAGGCTCGCTGCGCAATCACCGGCCGGTACGTTAGCGTCTAAGCCAATCACGTTGAAGTTGGTCTTGACTCCGCTGAAAAGTGCCGTCGCCGTCGACGCGGAATCCGGTGTTTGTTTATTCGTGTTATAGGTCTATATAGAAACCGAACGTATAATGACTTTCCTTATGTATTCAAAGCAAGTAAAATAATTCATCTTCTTTATCTAGTTTTACGACCTTAAGAACAGCTACGTGTGGAAATTTTTCCCATGCCAAAGAACTCGTCTCTCCTTTATTGTATATCCTTGCAGCTGTTATAGTATTCGGGCTCATACCATCGCCAACGAAAATTATAACATTCTTCGCTTTCCCGGTATTCCATTTATGAGTCAAAGCTTCCTTGATCTCTTGCTCCGCTATGCTACGCCAGTATTGCTTATCTAACAAATATTCATAAAAAGATTTTTCAATGACAAAAGTATTTTAAAATCATACCGTACAATTGTTATCGTTATGTAAAAATACGGCTATTTTCGAATGCTTTGGCGTTCGCAAATAAAAATAAACGCGGTTTAAAATCGGAAAAACACTTCGGAACAAATAGCTGATTTTATCGTTAAATGTTTCAAATATTGTCAGCTATCGAGTTTTAATTGATGAGTGTAATCTTAGAAACACGCTAAGCCGGTTGATTAATTTGCTAAGTGATCACTAAGATTCAATTATTTCGAATTAAAAGCAATTATTCAAATACCTTCTGTAATTGTTGGTGTTACAAAATTTGCACTTGTAATTACGAGTAATAATCCTAATAACAGCATTATTAATTGGAAATTTTTAAGAGATAACAATCACAGAAACTGTTGTTACGGAACATATAGCTAATACTAAAGAAGAGGCATGTGAATTTTTGTAATCTTCCAAACTGCTCTATGCGAGCGCCCCCTGCCATCGTTCTGCATCGCTTCATATAGTAATTGAGTAGTCAAGTGCTCTGTTTTTGCCCAGATTTGTATTTTACTTAATAATAAGCTGATTTGACAAATAAATTACGCAATTCAATCAACTTTGAATTTTAGTGAAATATTCCTCGGATAATAAAAACGAAGAAGAGTATTACGTATATGTGAATGTGAATACGGAATATTTTTCAGTGCGTTGAGTTGCGAGTTCATGATAAACCCACTCAAATTTTAAAACTTCTATTCGGTAGGTCAGGCAGATTTTTTTTATCGGTAATAGATCGAGCGTAGATAATACAGATTTCGTCCTCTATGATGCAGGTTGGAAGAAAATATCATTATAATTGGTCAAATGAAATATACGAATAATAATTTCTCAAATTATAATTCAATAAGGAATTTAAATGGCATTCTTTATAACGTTTTATTTGATTTCTCGTTCATAACCAGTTTCTTTTCTTACAAGTTTTATAACAGATCGCGCAATGTATTTCTTATTTTTCATTTAATTTACTCAGTCGTTTGAACAAAACTACTAAAATAGACTTAATAGAATTAACATGCTCGTGTCATATTTGTCTCGTTCCGATTGCGAGTTGAAAAACGAACCGTCGGGTCGGTCGTTTCACTCGTTGTCGCGCGGAAGCTCAACCGTCCACCCTCAAAAATTTCTATAAAGCACGTAGTAGAAAATGAAAATTCTATTTTTTTCCTAATTTTTTAGTTTTCTTATAGTCTATCATAAAAACGTCTTGTTCGCTATTACAAGATTGCTATTATTATCACTCGGTTTGAGAACTCAAGGTTATTCGATTCACGGAAGCATCAATCAAAAATTAGAACACTGCTCTTCCATAGCTACTCGTTTTACGATCAGAACCGACATTTTCAGTAAAGGATAAAAATATATATACGACACGATGAACATGTCATCTAATGTTCAATTTTTATAAATTTTCACAGTAATCTTTTGATTTTCCGCGTTGTGTTCTTCTTGATTACGATGGTTCCTTGAAGGAGGAAAACATAAAATCAATTTAGAAAATCAAAATTAGGACGTATACGAGGGAAGAAAATGAAATATTTCAGACAATTGCGTCAAACTATCGGTATAAAATAATACTTTCTGTACTGTCAAAAAAACAATAAGCAACGATCTTGCTACTCATCACATTCGATCGACATATTTTAACAATACATGAACGTTTCTATGAACGTTGAAACGCTCGCAGCTTCGCACCCTAGCCAATTTTAATATTTTAGAGTAATCATATTTTGGTTTCCTGCATAAATTTATATCATTTTATAATTCAGCTAATAATATTACGTTCTGGTTATTATATTATAATAACTTTTGTAGAATCAATTTATGTAAGTGTAACAAATAACTTTTTAAATTGAGTATTAAGCAATCGATTAAAATTTTGATCGAGATTTGGTCAGCGTGCGAAACTCGTTTCAATACATTTTGTAGTTATCAGTGGTTGTTACGCGATTATTATATTAGAATTCGACATGTTTTTTTTTTTTTAGTTCAATGGACCTAGGGAAAAATCGCTATAGAGACCTTTCGCTGTGTTTAACTCGCCTAATATAAATCGTCTACAAATTTGCTCTTATACAATAGAGTACAATAAGGTTTTTTTATTTTTGCTCTTTCATGTTTTTACGTTTATAAGGTGATATTACAGGTTACCGTCATGTACTACGATATCGACCCATGTTATTTTGCGACCAGCCGTCGCTGCCATTGTCACAGACGCCTTTTTGCTTAGCTCTTAAAAGTCAGTAGATTATTATTGCCAACAAGATTTTTGTTTTGTCTCTGATTCTTGTAGTTTGATCATCGCTGTTCATTATTTTTTGCTATAGAAATGTCGCTAAATACCAAAAAGGACTTATCCTCGATACGTGAAGCGTAATTTTTATTCGCTACTGTTCATACTAGGAATAGTTGCTTTATGATATAAGTGCATCATATGATACGAGTTAGTAGAATTCCATATTATGCACATATGTCACATATTACTTTTATAAATATCAGCAAACGAAAAGTCGATTTTTGACAGAATTATCAGACCAGAAGTAGTGGTAGTTTTTATTAGAGTTGTTGAAGATTGGAAAACAGACTTTTCTCATCAATTAAGAGCTGTCAAATCCAATACTTGGAGGTTTGTTAACTGTGTCAAAAAGTTGACTCTCTAAGCTGATGTTTCAAAACATTAGTTTCAGATTCTCGTATAAGATCATTATTTTGAAATCATCTTTTAGTATTAGTTATATATACATTCGAATTCTATACAAACAATCTAGACAAATTAACTAGAAGTCTCCTAATTGAAATTTTTGGATATGAAAAATTAACGATCTTCCACTTCTTCGTCATAAAATTCAAACCGTATAGAACGTATTGTTTTTAAAAAATGCAGCGTGCAGCAACGCGTTGTACACCGCACTGCGCTATCAACTCTACATTTCGAGAAATTTTTCATCTTAGAAAAAGCTCAAAATTCTGATCGTACTGATTAATTTTTCTTTAACGATTAAAGTTTTTCAGCTTCTAAATGACATTATGAGCAATTGATGTTCTATCGATTTTTTGCCGCGTTTAAAACGAAGATCTATACTGCCACCTGGCGGAAGACAATCGAGGATAATTTGTCCTGACCGTAACAGCTCTCGTCTGTTCAAACATATTTTACGTTTTTGATATTTTAATACACTACACACTATACGGATGTTTAAAATTGACTTCACGACGGCAGAGATGTAATGTTTAACCAACTTTTATTTCTCGTTTTCTTTGCTTGACCATTTTAGCATATTGATGTTTATTTCGTAGCGAGAAAGTCCCTGCAAAAGAATTTTCAACCGATAAATTAACAACTGAAATTCATCCTTTTTTTTGAATAATTTTTATCAATTTCGCCGGGCTCGTCTAAAGTTGTAATAATTGACAAACTATGTTACATACTACGCATTAGCTATTTTTTGACTAGCTACACCATCGATAATTATACACGTGATTATAATTAGAGGTGTAGTAGTGAAGAAAGCATCGATTAAAATATATTTAATATTACTGATATGTTCGTATAATTTTTTTAATGACAATTTTTACATTCCAATTATGTCTCGCTTGGATTTTCCGAGTTATAAGGTACAATTAAAATAGGATTTCTTCATTGTCGTAATATTGAAAAGCAACACGACAAAGCTCGGCTTGTTACTTAATAAGAAATAAACGAATAAACCATTCGAGACTTCCTCATAGTCTTGGTATCAGGCACCAACCAAGTTTCTCGCTCACTGTTTTCATTGACTTCGTTTCACGCCAATACGCTCATAACGAAAACGAAAAAATTTACGGCAGTGTGAAATTAGATGGGGACATGAAGAGAGCAGATCAACCATAAAAAGTAACACTAATATAAAAATATTAGAACATACGAAAAAATAGGAAACAATTTACGCTGATAAACAGAATAAATTAACGAAAATTTACTAAACTTTTTATTTGCCTTCAACACCGCTCTTGATCAGTCATCGCGAATGGACTCGTATAAAAAATTTCTTTTGATTTACAGCTGAGAGGAAGAGACAAATAAATATCGTTAGGATCGGGCAATTCTCGATAAGTCGAAATCGCCAGAGTATTCAGAACTTAACGTCGCTCGTTCTTCTTGTTATTTAGATTAATCAGCGTTATTTTGAAAACACGACAAGTCTAATCCCGTTCTATTATAGAGCACAAGTGTAGTGATGATTATAAGCGATTAAGTTAGTTTAGCTTTGGAAATTCTGCGTATAACAGCCCAGCGTTTTGGCATGAACCACCTATTCCCTCGATCATTTTAGGGAGAAGTGAAAGAGAGAATACAAACGAACTCGATGAAAGGATTCTATAATCTAATCGTCGCGTTCAACATACGAGACGAACAAGTCGTACAGAAGTTCTGCATTTTTTTCTCTCTATTATAAATATGTTTTCACGCTACTTAAAGTCTAACTCGATAAAAGTTTTTTACGCTTTCGCATGTTTTGTAACGATTGATTTTCATTGGATGATATTAGAATGATGAATGGTGAAATTCTTTTCGTGATCGTTTCATCTTGGTTTAAAAATCACGATTGCTCGCGTGTACTAATGTTGTTTGATTGTTTGTCGTATGGAAACGTTTTTGAAACAGAGAATAACGTCATTTTCGAGTGACTTTGAACGATATGGGGTAGTTGCGATGAATTTTCTATATTCATAAAGTATTGTCTGTGAAGCAGAGCCGAAAGTTAAGTATGGGTTTTAAAAATTATTGATTTTATACTTAATTTTCAATCGGAACAGATTATTTTTCGATAATACGATTTGAAGTGACAGTTTATCCAATAAAAATATACTTTCAACATAAATTTCTAATCGTTAGTAGAAAAAGAAAAAATTTAATTTACATTACTATGGAGTGTTCTTTGCACTCTACCTAAATCACGAGTTAATTCTCCACTCGCAACGACTATAAGTCCGCGATTATTCGATATGACAAGTCACTAACGTAAGTTTGGCCGCTTCTAGTTTATTTCTCCTTAAACAATATAACTTCGTATATAATCACTTCCCACCTCGAAACTTTCATCATTCGATAATCCTAAAAACGACTAATCGCGAGCTAATCGAGGATCCGATCCGTCTCCTAGATCGACCACGTTAATTTATACAACACTGTTTAATATCAAAAAGAACTATATTCGCTCGAAGATTTCACATTTCCTCTTATGCTACAATATTTAAAACATTTTCCGACCGTAAATTTTGTGTTGCTTTCGAAGTTTACAGTGATGCCGGGATGTGCGTCGAATATTTTTGCTTTATTGGTCATCTACGGTTGTCGAAATAAATCTGGCCGAGAGGTACAAAGAAGGAAAGGAGGAAAAGAAGATTGTTGCGATTTTTACGTTTTCGGATCGCAGGAACGCGATCGGGGGCAGAGTGCGCGTGTCCCCGTGCGCGATCCGCCGGCGCGCTCGGTGCTTTCCGCGCGCGCCGGCGTGATCCCTAGCTACTTGTCGTCCCTCAGCAGAGCGTCTTCGGCCTCCCTTCGCCTCGCCTTCGCCTCTTTCTTCGCCCTCTTCTTCTCCTCCTTCGCCAGTTTCTTGGCCTCTTTCTGTCTAGTCTTCTCCGCTTTCTCTTCCTCCTTCTGTCTCAGTTTTTCAGCCTTCTCTCGCTCCTTCTCGCGCTCCTTCTCTTTCTTCGTTTTCTGCACCTCGGCCACCACCGAGGACTTGGGTGCGCTCGGCGGTCTCTTTGCGGTTCCTCTGCTGCTGGACGCCGATGCGGTCGACGAAGAAGACGCGACGACTCTCGGGCTGGGTGCGGTTTCCAACTGCGTTACGATCTTTTGCGCGCATCTGGGAGAAGGAAAAATGCGATAAAGGGAGAGAGAATGAACAGATGATCGATATACATGTTCGCGCATCAACGAACCTTATTCTAGTGGAGGCCTTTCCGGCGCGGTAATCCCGTTGGAATTCTTTGATCGGCGGTAGTCTGCGCTCACGATTATCCCTTATGATCTCCTCTTCTTCTACTACTTGTTGAATTGGGTCTTGGTACTCCTATTGACGTCATAATTTAATTAATCATCTTACCTTTGCCAAGAGAATATTTTAACGAGAAACGTTATAAAATTTTACCTACTTTCATGGACATTATTTTTTAATTTAGTTTCATTATTAATTATTTTTCAATATTAAAGTTACATTATTAAAGAGAACTCAACCAGTAAATAACGGTAAAATTTACTATACTGGTGTAGGAAATATTCCATACTGTACTATACAGTATTTAAATTCTAACTTTACTATTTCAAAATAATAGGAAACTGACCATTAAAGTAATAAAAAATACCGTAAATAACACTTTCGCAATTTATTATACAACATAATTAAACTTAGCTGTTTGCGATGTAAACATCTCTCGTTGTCGTATGTTTTCAAAAAAATATCCCGATAAGAGGCACTCTAATACGATTATTTGCTATCTTGAAAAATTTTCAACGAGCCATGTTTTCCGTACGATGATAGATGATTTACCTGGATTCTCATCTTCATCGAGTGCGCCTGTGATCTTCTGAGAGTAGCTCCCGATGGTTGCCTTACGCGCGATGGCTTCCCGAAGCTCGTGCTACCCGCGCTGCTCGTCGACGATGACGTTGCCGAAGACACGGAAGACACTCCTGTACGCGACGTTAATAATTTCAATTCCGGTACTACAGTTTTCAAGAGTGGACGAAAAAAATATCTCTGTACGAAAAATAACCGAATCGAATTAACTCTCTTTTATACATTTTCAATTCAATTGAAGGACCCGTTTTTGCAAACCTCGTTAGCACGAGTATTCGTAATTATGTTTCATTAGCGTAATTTCGCATGTTACTCGTATTAAGGGAATTATATTAACTGCGCGTGTATGCATGGAAGGGTTATTACGAGATGGCATTTTCTCTCTTTATATTCTCGAGTTAATTACCAGCGCAGTGTATTTCGCATAACGAACGGTTAACAATGTACGAGCCGGGGTGAAATACGTACAAAGATCGCGGTAGAGAAAGAGAAAAAAAAATGAAAAACTCGTTAGGATTTTTGTTCAACCTGAAATGGAGGACGATCCACTCGCCATGGAGTAAAGGGAGGCGGAGGCTGGCACACTTCCGGCACTCCATCTGCCGCCGGGACCGGACACGCCGACCGCTGGCCCACTACCCATATTGTACTCCGACGCGCTCTGCGGCAAAACCCACGACTTGCCCGACATCGAGTACTGCGGAGCAGAATTAATTGCCTTTTAGATTCGTCGCCTCATTATCGCTTCGAAATTTTCTCATTTCCACAACTTTTGTTTTTCAAAGTTCGTTTGTCGAAAGAGATTATTGGAATGTCACTCACGTCTCGTGGAATGAGCGTCTGTTTCAGTCGTAAGATTTTCGCTCTGCATATCACGCAACGCAGCGGCAATAATCTCTGCGATACGGCCATCTGGATGGTCTTGACGAAGCAGCGCCTGCGAAGTAGCAGTACATAGTCGTTTTACAATCGTCGCAATTTATCGTTAGTATGAAATTGTTCTTGATATATTTTTATCGCTACCTGCAGACTACTCGGTGTCCACACGGCGCTGTTTGCATCGTAGCTCGTGCGTTCACGCAAATGACACACTGAAAGAAAAGATGATCCCATGACTTGAATGATATTTTTAAATAAATTATAATTTAGGGCAGGAGTTGTGAAATAAACAAGAATTTAATCACATCGAACTTTTCTCTTTCATAAAATATTTCTTTATTGGTATAACAATGAGGATATTGTACATGCTACATAATTATCAACTACATAATCATCATTTTTGAAAATACAAATGGTAGAGTTGTCAATTTGTCGACCCTTCTCCTGGAAAAATAGAATAATAAGTTATTAATAATAGTTTTTTATTTGCGTAAATGTTTATGAAATACCTTGACATTCTGGTGGTGGTCCTCGACGTTCACCATCGGGTGGTGGACCTGGGGGACGTTCACCGTTTGGTGGTGGGCCATCGGGAGGTGGACCACATGGTCGACGTGGTCGATCACCGTCACCATTTTCCTGGCATGTCTAAAATATTTTTCATGATGATTGAGGATAAATTATTACATGAGTGACTATGAACCATATTAAACTGAATTTTATGGATTTTTATCGCAATAGTTAATTCATCATTTGTTATACAGTCGAATATGGACGAGAGAGTCTTGGATGAGAGAGAAAACTGAATAAAGTGAGAAATCTTTCCTTTGAGTCCCTATAACTGAGACTATCTTTCATTCTATACTTCTATCGGTGAGAATCGGGTTCATTTGATTTCTTGAACCTCTGTAAGCGAGAAGCCTGACTAAATGAAAGACCTCTATAAGCGAAAAACAAATTCAGGTCCCTTGAGTTCTCTCTTGCCCAAGTTCGACTGTAATCGTAATTGAATTTTGACTTACCGCCAGAACGAGAAGCGAGGCTATCGCGACAAGTACGAAGAAGTGCTTCATAATCACTCGGTGTTCTATCCTCGAATGAGTCGTCCAGGCGATATACTCGCGCACAAATATAAAGTCGGCCAGCGGTGATAAAATCTCGAGGATAAACGAATTAGTACTTGTTACGAAACCACCGCGATATGAAAAAGAAAAAAACAATAGACTCGTCGCGGAATTATGAATTATTTCCTGCGAGGTGCGGAATCGCCGAGAGAAGAAGTTGTCGATTTGTCGTGAGCATGTGAATGTTCACCTCGTTATGTTCCATTTTTTTTATACCTCATACGAACGAATACCGGAGTCATCCCACTACACAATGTAGCGAGAGCAAATTGCAAAAGTTTCTCGGTCGTTGCGCACCAGCGTTCGTGTTTTTCATTCAATCGGCCAGGAAAATGAACTCGTAAACTATGTATGCACGCTAACTTTTTTGCGATTAAACGATATATGCGAATATCTTCCGAGAACGTTAAACCGATAGTCGGGAAAAAGAGCGGTGAAAACCCCAGCCGCGATATTTTTTCATTACCGCGACGTAAATTTTTATTATAAAACTCTTTTTGCGCTGACATTTTTAGTCCCCTAGGTGCCGAGAACACGGAAATTATGTGTCGGGATGGCTATTATATGCGCGATAATCGACGAGAACAGAGTCAAATGGCGGACTAATCGGTGCATTAATATCAACCGAGCGCGCGAACGAGTCAGGAATCAGGGTCTGTCGCTCCACACTTAATTGACTCTTACCAAGCCATTGATCGGCCAATTCATTCGTAAATACAGCGACGTACTTTCGTCGCGAGTTAATTGTTCCTCCCCCTTCCGGTCGCGAGCTGCGTCAAACATCGCGCTGTGTACAATATGCGGCAAAGGAACATTACCGCATTTTACCGCCGGCAATTTTTAGTTTTTATTTTCGCAAAAATTACGATGCAATATAGGTATCATTATACGCCATAAAAAAGCATTTTATTCGAGATCTTGGGTCTTACGTAACGCAAAAAATCATTCGAATTCGAGGATGAGATCAAAACGGAAGTAACGCTTCGGTGAGGCTCATAATAATCTCACGAAGGAGACGAGGATAGTAGGTAGACATAGTAGGTATCTCGATTTCAACGCGCTCGAGTAATATCACTTTGCAAACTATTTTCAATTCTGTCAATAAGACGAGTCTGTAACTCCTTCCACGACTCGTTCCGGCCAATTCGCCAAAAACAGCTTCCTCAGGGTTTCTCAGACGAACCGACCCGAGGCGCGCGTCAGTCCCGTCAACTCCATCAATGCACACTCGATATACTTCTCCGGGGCCAAGAGATGCATAAAGATTGATACGAACGAGTTTCGGGTCCTGACAAGCGTTACATTCGATCAATAGTTTGTGAAGTTACACTTGGGAATTTGTTTGTAAATTATCTCAAGCAGAATAACACTACTTAAACAGTGGATAATTAACTAATATTTTGTCAATCAATTTATATATGAATATACTTTGTGGTTATGTACGTTTACATTCAATAAATTTTTATTTTCAGTGCATAGAAAAAGATCGATTTTGCCAAATGAATGTGAAGATAAGTTTGGTCGATTCCTTGGAAATGCTTTTACGACGCGAGCTCGAGTTTTATACGTTATAACATTTTCTCTCACGATGGAGGCCACTTAATCATGGTTCGATCCTTTCATCCGTCACCAATAGTTATCGAAGAATACGTAGCTAACACGTGAATATAATTGTATTGCGTCGCCAATCGCGTTTGTACGCCAGATGAGAATTACGAATTAGGCTTGATTGTGTCTTGTCACCGGCGGACGAGAAGGGTGCGATGAAATCGGTAACGAAGTTTTATCGAGGAACCCTCGAGGTGGAGATCCATCGCCCTACGTGACAGAATAGGTATTCGTCACGGACCGAGTTGTGTGTACTTCTCTTTTTATTAGTTTATCGGTTTTATCGGAACAAAAATAACGAGATATAGCAATCCGAAGTTTTTTTTTCATCAAAATAATAAAAATCAGTTATTCTGAAATTTTTACAACCACATTATTTTGTAAATTGATGTATTGCTCAATATGTTTTCATGAAATTTGTTTCTACATTTTCTGATATTAAAATTTCCGTTCGACTAAACTTTTAGAAAAATTGAATGGAAATGAAATTGAAAAAGGGAAAAAGAGATCGATCTCGTGGTGATTCATCGCGGGATTCTGCGAACGTGTTAATTGGATTGAAATCAGCAGTGACTTTTCCCACGAAAACTCGCCACTAACATTTTTCTTCTTTTTCTTTCTCTTGGTTGAAATCGACTTTGGCGAGAACGCGAAGTACTCTTGCTACCCCTAGGGCACGAGACTCGCACGCGCGTACTCGTGGATATTTGTTTTAACCCCACTAGACGAGTAGCGGGGAGTAATTTATGACCTTTGGGGCTTGGAAAGACTAACTCGGCCAAGAACTTGAATTCGAGACGACGCGTATCTGAAAAATGAGATGCCTCACGGGCAAAACACTTGTCGTTTTGCGATTTCGTGGACTGAGATTTACAGTCGAAACTATTATTCACGAACAGTATCGTAGTGTTCTTTCACAATCATATTTTACATTTCTTCACGACTCTACAAATTTATGACAACTACAATTTTACTACAGGGCGTTAATCAATTTTTTTTTTTATAATAAAAAAGTTAAAATAAATTAAAACTCTGCAGTTTAATTACCCTCTTTTGTTAAAGATTAATTCTTAATCCTATTAGACGGCTGTATTCATTTGAAATTATCGATTGATGTAAATGAGAACGACTTAGCATTCACTAACGAATCTATTTTCGTTCATCGGTAACGAAGAGCAGCTTGTTGCGCCATAACAATGATTAACGTTCGTTAGCGTTACAAAACGCGCCAATCTCATCACGTACTTCCGCGAGTGTAACGAACGTCCTCTTCCGAATTTCGGCCAAGTGTTTTGTCCGGTAAGAACGTTTAATTGCAGTCAGGCACGAGTCAAACTTTCGACTTCGAACTCTCCGAAAATTTTCCCCGGTCTAAACTACAACTTTTCCTTCCGACAGGGGAAACTTTTCCACGTGGATTTACGATCTCTCCCCGGGCTTTTACGTGTTTTCCAAGATCGGGATACTTTGTTTTACTTTTTCCTACCTCTTCACCTTCCGACGATTATCCTCCGAAGGCTCGAGATAATGAACGTGGCCAGAATTCTCTGATTCGACGAGCATTAGTCACAGCCGGGTGAGAATTACAGTGAAAGTTTATCGAAATCGAATACTCGCGTTTTGCTGCGCAATCGCGAATAGCAATTTCGATGGGTGTTCAATTCGCCGCGATACAGATGCAAATAGGAAAAGTCGTTTGAAATTCAAAATCCCCCCGACGATTGAGTCATAAAGTAACTTCGCTACGGCTTCGTTGTTACGGTTTCATAAAAGGAGCTTATGCTTAAAATGCCGTCAGGTCATTTCCTAGTAAATGAGATTGTACGGATAAAAAAAACTGCACACGCCGGTCATTGACTACGAGAAGGGGGACAATCTAAAATAAGCTACTTTTCTTTTATCGATAGGAATCCATTCAAGCTGATTAGCGAGGAGTCGTCTGTGGAGGGTCGAGTGCATCGTACTCGGTTCGGTCGATTTTATTAAACGAGACGTTAATACTGTCCGACGTTTAATCGCACGACTCGATAGCGAATCGATCGGGTTTTACGATCAATTTCATACAGGATGCGTTGTATGAATGCACTTGAATGCATTATGAACTTTAAAAAGTAAGATATACGACTCTATTGTCGAGTATCTTCTTTTAACTCTATTTTATTTTTTTTTTTTTTAATTTACATTATTTATGAAGTAACGTATACATACGTCTATGCATAGAAGCATCTGTCTAGTTACGCAAAATGTCATTGACCGTTGAACTTACCTCGTCCTCTTGCGAAGAGGCCATTTCCGGTTCGTTCTCCTCCAACTTCATCAGCAGCTTATCCTGGAACAAACAAATTAATTTCTTGTTACCGGAATCAATGAATCGATTTGGTGGTTTCTTTCTTTATTTTTGTTTCACTTTCTATCACCGCAGATATCAGATACATTACACGGAAAAATTACTGAACCGATTTGACCGCCACAGGAGTGTGCATGCTGATTTTTCACGCTTCGTTGTTTTTAGGTCAGGGTAATTTTCAAAGTTTCAAAAGATGCGCAAAATAATTTCGCGTTGCGGTTTTCCGCATTAGTTTCGATTCGTGTCATTTTAATACGTATTAATGAATATAAATAACTCGTTAGGGAATATCAAATAAAAAATTAATGTCACAAATGAATTATCTCATAATGAAATTATGTCTATCACTATATCGGAAATTTTATGAGACATTAATCAAGATGTGAGATTTTCCGTATAATACTGACATTCGTCGCGTTGATATAAATTCTTTTTTGATCCGAACAAATATTGTTATTCGTTCCATTTAAAAAATAAAAAATGTAAATAAACCTAATTATTCCACATTTTTTCTTCCTCTTAATTTGTTTATTATTGGATTTCAAACAGGAGTGGGTGAAAGCATTATCGAGTTATAAATTTAAATTATACGGAAAAAAATCTTTTTATGGAAGGGAAACGATCCAATTAGCGATAAATTAAATTCGATTCGATGCCAGTGAGATAATTATTCTATTGAGAGGTTAAAATAAGTAAATAAAAAAATCAATCAATACTTTTAATATTGATCAGTACCCGATGATAGTACACTAGATAATATCAAGATCAAAGCTTCCACAAATTGAACAATTCATTAATTATATTTTTCCATAAACATGAATTGTCTATTACGACGTTTATACACCTGGTGAACGATTTGTTAGGTATTCTGGTGAATACCGTTCTTTTGCGTTCAAAAGGTTAATAGAAACTCTCAGGTTGGAAATGGGAGCTATTTTCCATGCGTCGATAATGGACAAGTCGAAATTGGAACTGCTCGTTCATGACGCAGTTTTATTGGATCAGAGAAACGTGATTACAATGGACCCCTCTCGTTCGTCATAATTCTCCGAATTCCAATAACGTCGAGTAATTGAACTGACAGGCAAATTCCGGATAAGTACGTAATTTGATTTATCAAAGTACATAAATAGAAAAATACATATTAGAATTTATGCCTAATGAGATATGAGTAACATTTGCGTACTATTCTTAACGATAATTAGTCAATTCGATTCAGAAAATAATTTCGAAACGGAATGATGAAAATTATAAAAGGGGAAAACGACGTCATGCTCGAGATATTACAAATCAACTCCGGTGTAAAAACAGATCGTTCGGTATTCGAGTTACTCAGTTTCGCGCTTGATCTGTCATCGCAGTTTGAGATTTGTTCTTCAACTCGCAAGCAAGATATGCTGCCGTACATCCTGGCCTCTGTTCTCTGTCAAGTTATCGTTATACCAACAGGTAGAAAAAAATAACTGTGGAAAATTAATTGTTTTTGAAAAATTTTATCGCTTGCATAAATGAGTCGGATATAATCAGTGCGATATTTATTCAAAATTCAGCAGTTCGTTAATTAGCAAGGTTTCTACCTTCTTTTAATACAAACAGTGAAAAAATTACCTACGCTAATTATATTCTTAATGAAACAGAGCCGAAATGATGCATTTAATATGCAAAGGCGAATTCATGTGAAAGTTTCAAGTGCGGCTTTTCGTGACCAGCCCGTGATTGTAGATGAATTCAGGTTTCGCGTGAGTTGATGTTGTGTGCGAGAATGAGAGAGAGTAACTGTTGCCAGGTTCAATTGCGACGATCGACTAAGGTCAGTTGTCTGCGATAACGATAATTGTTTGTACTATATCTGCCGGCAGATGAGAGGCCCGTTCACGTCGCGCCCTTTCCAGCTGGCACCTGCGCCTTCTGTTGTCCCATTGATCTCGATCGCGATATTCACTATCAGCTTTACACTAGGTAATTCTCTATTTTTCCAACTTAAAATGGTTCCTTAATCTTTTACCGTGCTTCTTTCTTATTGATTGACAGACAAAATCCTTCCAAAGCCGACGTACTAAAACCTAACAATTCCACTTCGCTACAATATAGCAATTTCGATCCGAATGATCCAACAGTGATTTACATTCACGGCTATAGCGAAAGTACAGCTGGTACTAGTGCATTAACAATTCGAGACGGTGCGTGTTACGAAAATAACGTGAGTAATTGATCAAAGACAGTATCTAAATACTACATGAATTTTGGCATACAGCGTATCTTAAGCGGGGCAAATATAATGTAATTCTGGTAAACTGGCCAAAATTAGCCGCTTTGCCATGGTACGTGACGGCTGTTCAGAACACAAGGACAGTTGGTTCTCATGTGGCGTTACTAGTCACGTGGCTGGATGCAACACAAGCCGTTTCTTTATCCAAGATTCATGTCATAGGATTTAGTTTAGGGGCGGAAATAGCAGGTTTCATGGGAAAAGCGTTGGCGCCACGAAAGGTGAGCGAAAATTTTCGATATTATGTTATATTACATTCGGTATGTACCTAAATCTATAAAAAAAAATTATTTTACTTCGAAAAGAAGCAATTGTCAACTCGTTCATGATTATTATGAATAACGTATTTTAACATTGTTATACAATGGCAAAAGTTCATGCCATTTCATTTAAAAAAAGATGGATGTTCGAGTAATTAATTTCATGATTAATAGATTGGCCGAATAACTGGTTTAGACGCGGCCTATCCCTTATACATGAATACAGGATCTCGAGGGCACTTGACAGCAAGTGATGCCAGTTTTGTAGACGTCATTCATACAGATGGTGGCACTTTAGGATTTCCCAATCCACTCGGGCATGCTGATTTTTATCCAAATGGCGGAGGACCTCTTCAACCTGGCTGTGATTCCAGGAGTGCTTTTCAAATAAGGATATCGAAGCTGATAAATCATAATAGTACGCATAAATTAGATAATTAAATAAACAAATCTGTTTGCGAATATCGTATATGCAGTGATAATTTACTGAGTACTGCATTCGATATATTCTTAAAACATAAAATATCTATTGCCAACGGCCATATCAGGCTGAATACACCAGTTCTCGTCCGATCACTGAAGTTAAGCA
>NCVS01000429.1:4621-23002 GCA_003055095.1 Goniozus legneri
GGACCGCGAGAGGCTGGTCTCGTGCTCTGCGTGTACGCGAACTCGCGACTCACGGGGGCTTCTCGTTTCTCGGGCTTACTTTTTCACTCGCTCGGGGGGGTTAGCGGAGAATGAGAGAGAAGCTGTGCCGTGCGAGGAGCGCGCGTGTCTAGCCGCCGGCGCGTCTGCGCCACGAGAGTCACCTATTGACCGAATATCGTTCGATATGCACGCCGGCTGGAGAGCGCGCGCGCGAAAAACGTAGGAAGAGGGACCGCTGCGCGCTCACCACTCGCCCAGTCGAGACCGGAAAGGACCAGCTGGCGCAACGAATCGCGACGAAACGCAACGACATCCAGACGACCGGGCGCACGCGCGTCTGCTCGAGCAATCGAGAACCTCGCTAGAGTTTACCGACGGTTTACAAAAATAAAGGCGAGAGAAAGTTCTGCGCGAATTTGGCAAAAAATTTCATCGGATTTAACACATATTTCCTACAAATATGAATCTCTTCTTCCCATTAAAAATTGATAGTTTACAACTACATCGGCTTACAATCAATTTTTGCAGAGAAAATTTATGATTTTGTTGTTGTTTTAAACTGAAATGTTCTTGTGAAAATAGGTATGTAAAAATGTCCGTGTTAAGGATGTTCAGGAGTCGCAATAATTTTTAGTTTTGAAATTTGAGATCATTGTCATGTTACTGTAATTTTGTTACGAATAATTTTCTCAAATTTCAAAATTAAAAATAGTTGTATCGATTATCGACTCTCATGAACATCCTTAAATGTAAAATTCAAAAATCTACATTACGGTTCTCGCATTATGCGAGTCGATACTCTCGACACAACGGACAGAGGGCACTCCTCTTTCGCGAAACAGCTTGATACGCGGAAAACGTGCGGAGCGCCAGAGGGAAAGAGTATACGTAACCATTTCGTCCTAGTTTAGCTCGTTCGAGGCCGTAATTACGCTAACCGTCGCATACGAGACGGGCGCGTTTAACGATGTAGTTTAATTGTTTAGAAATGACTTCCTCGTTCGAGGCTAACGAAATTAACGTCTCCTCCGAGTTTGTCGATCCCCACCTGATTGGCAGCGAGAGTACGGGACATCCGAGCTGCAGGAGGCTCCTCGCCAGTCTCTCCGGTGCTGGTGAGTCCGTCGAGACGGGGAAGCCTAGACGACGACGTCGCGGCCTGACGACCCCGTCGTCCGACAGCGACGGCGAGGATCTTCCGCTGTCCGACACCTGCAGCCGATTTCTGTCATCGCTGCTCTCCCTCGCTGTCCGCGCTATCCTCAGCGAGCCAGCCCGTCGGAGTTCGCTCTCTGAAACCCACCGATGCCATACGAACTCTTTAGTCTCGCTCTACCTCATTACTACCCAGAATTCTCTTATTAACTGCTTTTCGCGCGACGGCTGCTCATTCGCGACACTCCGGCCGAAACTCGCGCCTCGAGTCACAGACTCGTCGGACTGATCACAACAAACCCACTCCGGCGTCTGGCTGCCTCTAATTCGTTTAAAACACAGAAAGAGGAGAGAGGAGAGAGAGAGAAAAAAGAGAGAAAAAAAAGCACAGCTTGTAAGTTACGTCATCCAACTGGTATTAACTAGCTGCGCGTCTTCCATGTTGTACGAATACGTTACGTGAGCGAATTACAACTCTCTATCGCGACTTGAATCGATGTTTACGCCAAGCTTCGTCTTGGTAAAGACGCACGAGACCCCCGATCGACGTTTAATAATTAAAATAGAGGAATACACGCGATTGATCGGACAAGTTTGGCAGGACACGTCGACCTTGAGATCTGACCTCGAATTTTCTGACCAATTTCAGGAACGAGGAAGGCTACATTTTAGAGCAATATCTGAGCGATTCAGCTACGAGCAACACAAGGAGAAATTATACTAACACTTACCAAGTGTAAAGACACGTCGACCTTTAAATCTGACCTCGAATTTAACTTATTTCAGGAATGAGAAGGGCTATTTTATAGAGCAATATCTGAGCAATTCAGCTATAGAAAAAAATGTTGTTGAACGAAAAAATAGATTTATGGTAAATCTAGTGTTAACACGATAATGTTGCAGGTAAATGTTACCGAATTAACGAGCAATCGAACGGCCAAAATTTCTCAATTCTACTATTTCAACTAATTTGGCAATGTTAGAGCTAATTAACGCGTTCTAGACATCCGACCGAACTCGTAAATAGGCATGTCCGCTTGGTGTTCTCACCAAATTGATATCTAACATCTATAAACTTAAACTTCCTGCGCTACAAAAGGTTCAAGGTCTCTGAAACGAATAACTCTTCTCTCCTACACTGAATCATCTTCGAAGAGCAAAGATAAATGTATTTTTACACGCAAGTTAAAAATACGCATCCTCTGAGAAGGAGCAAGACTTCCGGAACTGTTCAAGGTCACCAGGCGACAAGTCATGGAAGTGGAGAAACGCGTGCGATTACCCAATTGTTACGTTACACAACGCACACATTCATCGATAGATAATCCTCATGGCAACTCGACTCGATACTCGAAATCGGCCTTCTTCCGAGAAGCCTCGAGACGCACGCGTGACTCAGGAAATTTCTGTGACACCCCAACGCCGGAAAATTCCGGTTTTACCGACGCGACGATCGAACGAAATCCGGCCAGAATTTCTTGGAAATCGATTAAAAAATAAGCTAAAATTGTACCGATCGATGAACCGAAATCGTACAAAAAACGGAGTGGCGTAACGTAACACTAACGAGCGCACTAATACATACATCGTTGAAACGATAACTTCGTTTATTTACAGCTATTTCGCAACAAATACTCGGGAACTTAAATGAAAAAAAAAAAAAAATGAGAGCTGTTACCTCTTTGAGTGACTGGTATGAAGAGCCGTAATGTACCAGCGCGTTTCGAATTGACATCGGTATCACTCGCGCATCGTTCGCTGGAATTTACCATGGTGCCAGAATTGCTCGCACGATTGAAGTGCGATAAGCTCGTAGAGTTTATCGCGTAGGACCGTGCCGACGAAAATTCCGGGATCGAGTACACCTGAGCCGCGCGCGATCGAACGTCACGGCCAATCGTGGGACGAGTCACGTGCTCGCGAGCCTTGCACGAAATATCGCCTTCCCGGTAATAACACGTCGGCTTCGCCTCATCGGCTTCAAACGGGAATAAAACGCGATTCGATCGCGCATAACGTCTTCGCGAATCGAACCGAGACGATCGATTCGCTCGATTTTGCCGAGCCAGGCGCCTTTTATCGCTACTATCCTGGCGAAATCGCATCCCCGCCGTCTCGCCGCTCCGCGCTCATCGCGAATCTTTTACTTTCTTCCTGTAAACAACTTCCTCGAATCCGCTAATCGAAACGTGCCGTTGTCTACTCGCGTCTCGCGCCGAACTGGACCGTCGCCCGTCCCAACAGAATGGTTTATTTTAGCTCTCGTTCTCCGTGCCAAAGGCACTTGACACGAGGCCTACACCGCTTTTTATACGTAGCGATAGTTGAAATTTCGGTTTGGCATGCATTCTCATACACCTATAACAAATCAAGGTTATTCAGAAAAAGAGCACACATTTAAAAAACTATTTTCTTTTTTTTTCGATCGTCGTTTCGACAATACAGACTTTTTTATAATAAAACTACATTTTAAAAATCTAATTTTTGTTCTTACATTCTGAATGTCTCTCCCTCTCACTCTCCATCTCGTTCCTCTCTTACTCCCTTTCATTCTTCTCTCAAAATACTCGCAACATAAAATGGCTTTGTATAAACACGACGTTAAACGCAATACATTTTAATTGCACTAGTCCCTGTAATTACACTTGGTTTGAGCCTAATGTCCTTTAAAATTTTACGAGCTTAAAGATTCACCTCAATCGATGTAATTTTTGTTACAGCTTGTGTTAATTTGCGGGTTGAGTTGAAGACCAATGTCAGCCAGGTATCTAATGAATCTCTCCGTTAACTGTTTCTCGTGTTGGTTGCGTTCGCACGCCAATTGTATAATCTCGTTGGTGCGACGACAGAATGCATCTACTATAGGAAAATGAGGTTTCTTTTCGAGTTTGACGCCGTTGTTTGTTTGTTTTTCAATTCTGTTATCGCGATCACTGATCTCTTCGTTGAGTCTCTCGAAACGCGTCAAGTAGGTGACCAAAACGTGAGCCAAGAATCGTCGATGGTACCAGAGCGCCTCGTGATCGACGTACAATTTTATTGCTTTCTCGTTCGTCTCGCATTCGTCGACCCAGTAAGACACGGCTCTGTAACAAACGCTTCGTTTCGCGTGATCGGCCGTCGAGAAATATTTCCCAAATACGGGATCGAAATTCGCTATCCCGTCCAACTCCTCACTCTTATTCACATACGACGCTATCCGATTGCGAAGTTCGTTACAGTCCACCGTCTCGTCGCACTTGGTGCTCCCGCAGTCGCGAAAGCATGTGGTCAGTACGAACTGCCGATAGGCGAGCCCGCTGTGATCCGAGATGTGCCAGTTGCACCACGTGTGCGTACTGGTGAGCTCGTCTGCCAGCGTCGGGTGCGTGTAGCCTCGCCTGAACTTCATCTTCATCACCAGCTGACGATGATTCCACGCGTGATAATTGTTCGCATACTTGTCCGCGCAGATTCCTGCCAATTCGATTTCTGTACATAACGGGGACCTACACGCGGGTGGGTCGATCTCCTTCGCGTCGAGAATGTACGGCAACATCCAACGCCTGTAAGCGAAGGCCTCGTAACACTTGGGCTTGTGATAAAGCACCAGCCGCGAGAATACCATCTCGTCGGCGGGATCGAGTTTGTGACAACGCACGAGCTCCCGCCGCATGTTCCAGAACGTCGTGACGTCCGGGTTGAGGAGGATAGCACCCAGCAGCCATCTCGCTATCGTGCACGGCTCCTCTCGCCTGTGCCGGTTCTGTCGCAGGTCTAGGAGTCGCCGGTAAGCGTAGCAATACAAAGGTTGCACACACCAAGACGCCAATCCCAAACAGTTCTCCTGATGAAACACCGGTGATTTGTTTTCATTGTCCTCCGCCGGAACGATTTCAAAACTTTTCCTAAAAATTATAAGTATTGTTAGTACAATGTTAAAAATTTAATATAATTGCAGAATTTTTTTACAATCGTCTTTATAAATTTCAAAATTCATCATTTCGTTCGTTATTATGAATCTCACAATTTTCATAAAATATTAAATAAGAATCGAACTGTGGCATTCGTGTATTGCGTGCTCGTTTACGTATATATAGGTAAGTATGCAATCGTAACCACAATTCCGGTACGAAACGTAAACTGTTGTACGTGAATTGCAATGTCAACATATTTACGTCGCAACAATAATAATCACCGATGCGCGGCTAGTGTACGCTAAAGCGAGATACGTAAAACCTTTTAAAGGATCCACCCACTTAAAATATCGAAAAAATTAAAGAGAGAAATCACACTTACAGCGACAAATTCTTCTTTATCACATTCTCGATATCGGAAAGTATTTTCTCTGCAGCGGGAAATGTATCGTCTTGCATTGTAACACCGGTAACACCAGTTTTTCTTACATCGTTAAAATAAACTCAACATTAACTGCAGTATAATTAACTACTGTATTTCTCTACTGCATGCTCCAACACAAACACGACCATAAAGTTCCAATGCAAAAGATATCTGCACACTTCTAACATTCATCTGAAGTTGGTTACTCTGCCACATTTTGCATCGATATAACCTCGAATGTCTGTGCAAATGTAATACAGCGTGACGCGGGAAATATAAATTTATCGCATATTATCTCAATTGAATTTAGCACACTAGGTCATTTGTAACCTGAAAATTTGTAAAATTATTCTAATATATCGGTATTTTCTTAATCGAGTTAGATATGTGATCGACTGCACAATCGATAATTTTTCGATACCTGACATTTCGCCGCTACTGTAGGTAACTTCAATCTTATCTTATTCAAAGTTGTATTCAATCTACTAAGTTATTATCCTGTACAAAATTTGAATATAACTTTGATATTCTCCCTGAGTCTCGTTCCAATAGAAAAACTCTGTAATGACGATTATGCAGTATAAAATGCAAAACTTTTACCTCGGTACCGCTTCGAAGCCTCACAAAACGTTCTTATTGCGTTACTTTACTATTAACAGGCCTATGAACAGTGATAGTCATTTATCTTCGCGGGACCTCACTTGCAGTCAACTTCAGAGTATCGATAATTTCGACCGCCAGTGGCGCCAGTGTGACGTGTGTACGTGTGTTTGGTACTACCTGGTACTACACGTCTGATGTCATTACCATTAATCTGTGATAAAACTTTTTAATTTAAGGCAATAATATCGGCACTTAATTGAATTTTTACATATTAAATAAATAATTCTGCTAATAGCTACATTCGACTCTAAAATAATATTATTCAAATACACTCTACGGTTCCTACACACAGCGACCACGCTTTGGTGTGTGTTGATTTAGTTTCAGCTTTCAATACCTAATTCAGTATCAAAAAAAGCAATTCTTTTTTACCTAATAAGGCAAATATCTTTAATTGCAGAGAAAAGGTAAGATACAAATAACATCTTTAAAAACAATGTCCGATCCACGCATACGAACTTTAAAAATTAAAACCGGAGTTGTAAAAAGACTTGCAAAAGAAAAGGTTACATACGAGAAAGAAGCAGCACAACAACGTGAAAGAATAAAGAAATTAAAAGAACAGGGTGAGAATTGTTGGTAATAAGATTAAAATTGCTATTTCTCAGTGACCCTATTTAAATTTTTACTTGCATATTTTTTAATGTGTTTCACAAAATGAAAATTTGTAATATAATTCAATGTAAAATTTTGATTTTCTTGTTACAGATAAAGATGGATATGATATTAAAAAACAAGAAGAAGTCTTGCAAGAATCTCTTATGATGGTTCCAGATTGTCAAAGACGTCTTTTGAAAGCATTTGAAGATCTGAAATCTATTTTGGAATCCGAGCAAGATTTGAAAGAAATCGAAGATTACATCGAAGCAGAGAGAGTGTTAAAAGAAGCTTCTGCGCAATTGCCATCTGAAGATAATGTGTATGAAATCTATTGAGCTGCTGTTGCTATTAATTTTTTGATTTTGTTCATTGAATTTGAATGTATACGTAACCCATAATTTCTTTGATACAAAAAATTAATTAACCTTTTTAATAATTGAAATAGAAGTAGGTTAGAGTATAATTTTTTCAAGTACTAGTTTATTTACTTCAAGAATCATGTCTCTTAATTATAGTTCTGAATCTATTGCAATTCCAACAAATTACATAAATTATAATAATTTTCAACATTACCATATTCAACAACCATTACCACATATTACAAAGAAACAAATTGAAGAGACAATTTATCGAACAGTTATTGCAAAGCATGAAAAAGATGAAGAATTCATCAAAAATTTTATAGAAAATTGTGATGAATTAAATGAAACGACAAGAGCTGTTATAGATAAAAAATCAAATATAGCATTCACTAAAGATGCACTAATAAATATTGTTAAATTGAATAATAAATTAAGGTCTATCATTGTCGACTTAAGAAGTCAGAAAAATCTTTCACAAAGTGACTGGCAAGCTAAAATTAACATTTGTAAGGCATTGCGAGGAGAGATATTAGAGATCATGAATAAAATAAAAAACAAAGAATTTCTGAATAATGTGAAAAACAACCTAAGAAAACGTGAAAAAAAGAGATGTCGACAAAAAAGAAAGAAAGCTGAATGGGTAGTTCAAAAATCTATTCAAAAAGAGAATCAATCTAAAATAAGTGCAGAAGCTGACTTGTGGCTTAAGAAAGCTCAAGCTGTTATTGAACGTGAAAAACAAGAAGAGTATTTAAGAAAAGATGCAGACATAATTTTATCTGATGTGAAAAATAAACGTAATGATGTAAAAAAATTCACAATGTTACTGCAGCAGCTATGCAATTTACGAACTACAAAAATTAATATTGCTAAAGCGAGAGGAGAAAATTTATCTTCACCAGCAGCTGATAAAATTTTCAATGACACTATGGGTGAGCTAACAGTTACAATATTATGTGATTATTCTAAATTTTGTTATTATTCATGTTGAAAAATTGAATTGCAGATAATTTAATTGAACAATGGAAAATATTTGATCAAAAATATAAAACGGAAGAGCAGGGCCTAAAACTAATGCTGAAACGAGATAATGAAAAACGTATAGAAACAGAAAACCAAAATATATTTAATGAATGGGAAGTTGTATTATTTGGAAAAAAAATATCTGACGCGTCATCTATCGATCTGGCTAATTTTGTTGTAATGAGGTAACTATTTATTTTTCATTATAAAACGAATTGTAATTTAAAATTTTGGTTTAATCTTCATTGTGGTATTTTAAAGAACTGTATGGGACAAATTTATATCTAATGAACATGATGCTTCACCAATACCTATTGGATGGATAGTTCCTGATGCACCATCTTCTGCTGCTTGGCAAAAACTTTTAAAGACAGAATGAATGTTTCAATTTAGCTAAGATGTGTAAGTTAATAAATATTTATATATAAAATTATTATAAAAAAATCACAATACATTATTCATTTTGTAAAGTTAATTTTTACTATACTGACTAATAACTTAAAAATTAAAATTTTTCACCTTTTTTATTAAATTTATATAGATATAAAATATGTACAACTGTAACATTAAATAAATCAAAAATTTTGCCATTGTTCATGGAATACTCAATATAATATTCTTTTGCGCTGCTTGTGATGGTTCTAAAGTTTTACATGTGATAGAAGTATGCAATGATTTTTCAGCTGCTGCCAGTAGCATTTGAAGGGGTCCCTGCAATGACGCTAATGACATTATTGCTTCTTTTTCTTCACGGAGTTTCTTAGTTAACAAAGTAAACATTGTTCTTGGCTCAGTTTCAAGACTCTCCAAGTTCTCTTCGTATATATCTGTAAAAAAATATACCTATAGTAATTTGAATAATTTTAATGTAAGAAATTTGATAAAATCAAATATATTTACCCATTAAGCAATCTGTTACATGAACAATTACTCTACCAAATCGAGTACTATCAAGATGCTTTGTTACAAATTTAAGTATATTGACAAGAGATTTTCCATCCCTGCCAGCCAATGCAGTTTTTAATCCTTGACGACGAATAAGTTCTTGTAATAATGCAACAGTAACATGAGGTGTTTTATTTGTAACATATCTAGTCATCACACAATCTAAGGCTTTTGAATATTGGAATTTTCTGAGATGAATATCATGTTTACTCATCATTTGTTTAACTTCTGGGTCTACAATGAAATCAACACTTGGTGTATGCAAGTTTTTTCCATCATTTCTGAATGATACTTTTTTACGTTTAATATCAACAATTTTTGATTGTTCTTCTAGTCTCTGAACAGAAATCAGACCATCAACCATACCAGCAACAATAGTGTCATCATCAGCCTGAAATATAGACAAATAATTAAAACTTGGTTAAGTAATGAAATGTTTTATGCATTGTTTAAGTACTTACGCTAATTCCTAAGCTGAGTACAGAATTTGGGTAATCTAAAGTGTGTACCACATTGTATGTACCAGCATCATAAATTTTAACATGCCTGTCCAATGAACCTGATAATATTCTATGACCGTTTGAGGCAATTCTTAAACAAGTTACTGTCTTGTGATGTTGTGAAAGTTTTGCTAATAATCTACCCCCTGACAGAATATCCCATACTCTGACTTCCGTTCCACCTTGATAAAACAAGCAGAAGATTATTTCAAATTATTTACAAAATTTTCAGATGTAAAATAAATATTCAAATACTTACCAGCAGATAAAACTATTCCTCCTGATGGTAAGAATAACAAGCTTTCAACTGGAGCATTATGATCAACTTTGAACACTGTTTTATTTGTTCTAGTATCATACATTTGTATTGTTTTATCATAACTTCCTGATACCAATACATGTGGAGAAACTGGACTCACCGCTCCAGCTCTGATATAATCATCGTGTCCATCAAAAGTTACTATTTGTTTTTCACAAGGAATATCCCAAAGTGCTACTGTTTTATCATCAGAAAATGAAGATATATGTAAATTATCACATGTAAAAAATGTTCTGTGAACTGCAGCTTTATGCCCAGAAAAGAGCCTGAGCATATTTTTTGTCCCAACATCGAACAATTTGACAACTTTTTCTTCTCCTCCTGCACATAATAATTTGCCATCGCTACGAAATGATCCACCATAAGCAGCTTCTCTAAAACGACTGAGATTTTTAACAGCTACTTTTGTGATTGGATTATAAATTTGCACTCTGACTGAACAGGTTATTGCAAAATAATTTGGTTCCACCGGTGAAAAGTCGATATAATCTATCGGGCCGTACTCTTTAAGTAAAACTGGTGCCTGAAAATGACAGATTGAAAATTAAAAATTAAATGTTCATTTTACATAAAATAAAAAAATTTTAAATTTGGAAAAATTTTCAAAACATAAATTTATAGGTTAACATCTGCGCACGTGGTCAAACTTATACAACATTTACTTGACAGAAAATGTTTTGTATTCGTTTCGATAAGTATGTACTTACGGAATATCTTTTCCAATATATATTATCCGGTGTCAATTCCGTACCGGTTCTACTAAATATTTTAGTATTTATCTTTTTGAAAGACGCCATCACGATCCTATGAAGGCAGAAACAACATACTAGATACCGCACTACGTAGGCGGCGAACTTGGAATGCAAACGTTAATGCACAACTCGGCCGCAAAGCTCGCCGCTTTACTACTGGCACTGCTAGCGTTTAAGCAGACAAGAATAAACTGGTAGAGTGGGGATGCCAGATGGCGTTGTTTTGATGTATTGTAACATTTCTTTTCTCAGACTTAATTTTTTTTATAGGGTAATTAACTTGAAAGGAAGAAAATTAAACATCATCGAAGAGTACACAAAATACTAATTGAGACGTATCATATATTTATAACAAAAACAAGACCGTTTCGTTATAAATATTTATTTAGTAATAAGTTTGACAAGCAGGGTTCGTGTTTCAACATGGCGTTGAATTTTATCCTTGGATGTGCTTAGTACACTATGGTGCAGTGATTTTCTTGATTTCATTCAGAATGCATTGTTGGAATTAATCACACATCATTTCTCACCTCGTATACTTATAGGTAAACTCCAATTTTTTTTCTATTCGAATTAAACAGGAACATTTAAATTGATTGTTTGTTCAATACGCAAGGTTAAAAAATTCGGTCTACAGTTAGAACAGTTTTATGGCTTTCAGTTATCTTCTTTTTATGAACGATAACTTCCATTTTCACTGTTAATTCATTAAATATATTATTATAAATAAAATTTTGAATAAATTTTCAATGAATATCAATAATCAAATTTAATTACATTTAAAAGATCATACCTGTTTTGCAATACTTGCAAATTAAAAAAACAGATTGGAATATTGGGTTAATCCTTTGATAAATTTAATTTATTAAGGTATTCTGAAAATTGATATTAATCAACACATAAGAAATTATTTTTAATAATCATTTTATAGGTAAAGTGAACAATGACTTATAGAAAAAATAATCAATTTCATATGAACTACAACTTCGAATTGATACAATAGTGTATTTTCATGAAAACAATACAAACCAAATATAATATTGACTTTTACTTATAATTATATAAGATAATGAAGAAAAAAATCAATTTTTTTCGAGCTGACATTTTTATTTCATTTAACATTTGTGAATTAATTATTATTATAGTGAATAAATATGGCTGAAACACAAAGAATGACTGTGTATGGAAGGCATCCTCCTTGCGCAAGAGGAACAAGACTAGAAGAAAGACGTGCCAGGAGGTAAATTATCATTGATCATTATCATTACAATTATTTTTCATTTCACATTGATAATTTAATTTTTATTCTATTCCTTATAGACTAGCTTTGCGATTAGAGAGAAATCGAAAGCCAGACAAACCTGAAGATTTCGTTTGTTATGAATCTAGCGATGATGAAAGTGAAACTTTTATAGAAGGAAAACAGTTTTTAAGAACATCTTACAATTTTGTTGATTATATTAGGGCACGAGAGACAAACACTAGAGAAGTGCGAAAAATTAATCAAGAATATGGTTCGAGACATATATTGACACATGATTTATTTAAAGAATATTCTGTTAGTTTAAGTAACATGAACAAAGTATTTTGTTCTCAATGGTTAAGTGACAGGCAGGTTGTTTTTGGTACAAAATGTAATAAATTAATGGTTTATGACGTTACAACCCAGAAATTAGATCAAATTCCTTCTCTTCCTGGAAGACAAATAAATCCAGGAGGGGCACCTGTACTTGAACAGCAATGCGGCATTCATTCAGTGCAAATAAATCCCTCTAGGTAAAAATAATATTTTAACTTTCTACAAAGAATGTTCAGCAGTCAAGTTTTTAATATTTTTTTTTTTGCAGAACTCTATTAGCCACTGGAGCCAGAAATAGTAATGAAATAGCAATTTATAGACTACCAACATTAGATCCTGTATGTGTAGGGGAAGGTGGTCACAGAGATTGGGTTTTTGATATGTGTTGGTTAGATGATGAATTCTTAGTGTCCGGATCTAGGGATACTAAAATGGCTCTTTGGCGTATTGATAGCGATCTGGCTGAAGCTCCAGATAAAGCTGATGTACCTACGCATAGGTAATTTTATTCATGAAATTCCAAATCTTTCTTTTAGATCATAAGAATTTTAAGATAATATTGAAAGATAAAATTCTCAATATAATTTTATATTATAGGTTGATTCAACCAGTTTGTGTGAAAGAATGTAGATCTGCTCAAAAAGTTAGAGCCCTTGCATTTAATAAAGCCTACAAGGAAATTGCTGCACTTTCTTTGAATAGTTTCATACATATCTGGTCTGCAGAGACGTTTAGACAAAAAATATCGAGGAAACTCCCAGCTTGCCAAGAGAATGTCTGCTTAGCCGTTCAAGATGATGGGATATATGCAGTAGGTTGTAGGTCTTACACCTTATTATTAGATGCAAGAACACTACAACCAATAAAAAAGATACCATCAAGGTATACTATCGATGTCATCATAATAAAAAATTTAAATAGAAACTATTAAATCTTTATATCTCTTTTTGTAGATATAGCGGGTGTGGAATCCGATCTGCAAGTTTTCAGGGTTCAGTTCTAACAATTGGAACAGGTTTAGGCATGCTAATGTTCTATGATATAAGAGCACAGAAATATTTGGAATCGTCAATAAATTCTAATAGAACTGTTGTCCTTAAGGCTTCTAAAGGATATGTGGTAAATTTAATTGAGAATTAATTCTTTATTCTTTATGAATATTATACTAATAAAAATAAATAGTTTCCAGATGAAGAATACATTGATGGTTTTCAAAATGTCAAATACACTCCAGCAATTTATACACATTGTTATGACGCGTCTGGTACCCGGTTATTTACGGCTGGGGGTCCTCTGCCAGCTAATCTTTATGGTAACTATGCAGGATTATGGCAATGAAATACAATATTTAAACAATCTAAAATAAGAAATCATAAAGTATCTCTCATGTTATACATTTATCAAATTGTATGTTATATACTAAAAAGTATGAAATTCATAATCATAGAACATGAGCTGAAAATCTACTTCTTATCAATGAATTTGGTTTGCGTGCAAATTAGCTCACGAAATAATTTTTCTTTTTTCATTGTTAAAAGATACTAATGAGCTAATACTGAAATGACAAAATATTTTAGGAATTATTTTATATCGATTTTAATTTTAAAATGACAATCGTACCATATTCTTTCAAAGCAATTATTACATAAATTGATTTTCTGATACGCCAATGTGTCGAGTAATTATTGCTAAATATACTATATTTACATACATTATTAGTATACCTAATCTGTGATTGTATAAATGTTTCTGTGTGCAATTGAGGGAATTCTTTAAAATATAAAAGAATGACAAGAACCGCGAAAATAATATGTATTTATGTTATTACAATGTTCACGATCGAGCAAGCTCAATTTTACTATCAAAATGTAACAGAGAATTGAATTTTACAAGACAATTGATTCTTTGTATTACGTTTACTATTTCTAATTATTTCATTCTAGAAGTGAAAATTTACATTTATCATTTTATCATTTACATCACCAGATTTTTTCTATTCTTTCCGTTAACTCTATGCAGGATATTAAATTATTTAATTACTGTATTATGTCCATACATTATTTATTAATTAATAGTGAAATTAGCAAAAGTCGACTTGGCGTTATATTTTATAATTTATTATCTATTAGGAATGTAATCAATCGATACCTTACAATATTAATTCAGAACAATAGAAAGAATTTGGATATATTGAAAATCTTTCACTATATCTCTCAGGCCTCGTTAAGATAGCTGTTAAATTACTCTATTACGATAATATGAGTTATCGAATTATTACGAACTGCGTATGAAAATATTTTTAAAGTTCTGTGTAAAGGACGAAAAAATAATCTAGATCAATCGTTATGTTAACGTCTGTAGTGACAAAAGTCTTGGAATAACAAGTAATGAATCAAAACCCAATAACTATATTTTTCATTGTACATTCTCACTCTTATATTACTATGAAATTTTTTGATTCTAAAGAATGATTCATTATCTCTTATTCAAAAGAAGTTTCACGATTATCTACTTTGTCGCAGCTATTATTATTTTTTAACAATGAGAAGGCTGATAATTACGGCTTTAGAATTAAGAATTTATTAGAAAAACTTTTTTTCACATATTAATTGATAGCAGCTCTTAATCGCTATTTTGTATTGAAAAATTTATGGAAAAACAACACTCACACATTTTGGAAACTTATATTTATCAACTTATCAATTTTAATTCATTAGTATATTAGAATACTTAATTTGAGATTAATTCGCAAATTCAATGAATATTTATTATGTTAATGTATGTTTTACCCGTACATTTCTCACATACATTGCCGATGAATATTTGGAATATTTACATTGTATTTATTACTTTATTATTACTTTGTAACCAAGAAAGATATTTTAAATGATGTAAAATTATGTTGCTATTATACACTATTGTGGTATGAAATTATAAAAATTGTGTAATGTGAACATTTTTATTGGAAGTATGAGTTATTTTAATGTCATGTTCTGTGGATTTTCGAACAATCTCCCATTTTAGATCTATTCGAATAAGTAAAACTTATAACGATAACGTAAGTTTTTATGTGCGACAGCGTAAAGTATGTAAATAAATAAATTAAATTACTGAATTTAAATTACAGGTGGTTAATCATTTCATAATATGATTTATATAAATAAAACAATTTCGTCTTTATAAATAATTTATTTGTGGTATATCGACATAACATTTTATCATTATTGACAATCATCACAATTAATATGTAAATTTAGGTTTGTACGTGTATAAAAAAGATTTAAATCACGACAAAACATTTAATATATCTCCAGACTAAATTCTTTTTCAAATTCAATATCAATGGTTAAACGAGGATATGTTTCAATTGTTGCTCGTAAATGTAAATACATCATAAAATGGGCATGTACAAGACTTAACTATACTACGTATCTTGTCATACGATAGGTTGGAGTACAATCGAAATAACATTCGATTATCACTCTCAAAAAGTATTTAGTGTGGGTTCAAATGCGATCTCAAAAGTGAGGACACGATGACTATTATATGTATATACTACAATCTATCATTACAGTCACAATTTTTTATATACATAAAAAAGATTACTTAAATTTTTCAATTCGTACGAATTATGCCAAGTAACTTGACAAAGTAAATTTACGATTCGAACGTCAACATTTCCTATCGGTTACAAAATATCGAATCCATTACAATTAATGGAATTTGGAGGCAGATATCGATTATTATTTATACAATTTTCCTGTGATATTTTACCACTTCTGTTACATTATTGTAAAATTTAAATTACGCTTATCTTTTTGGCATAAATCTCGAGTTACTTATCATTTTACTCAATGTAACGTCATTGGTATACAAGTATATCACGACACTTATTGCATGAATCAATGAGCGGAAATCAGTTACATATTACGAAAAGAAATATTTCCATCTCGGCAATTTCTGTACTCGTATAATTCTTATCGGAGAAAAATACAACTTATTCTTTCAAATGCGGACCGATGAAGTGATAATTTTTTTTTTATTCATCTACGTACCGCGAGTGTCTTACAACTCGTTTCAATTAAAATTCACTTTCTACCGAGTGCAGTTCTATATTACAAAATCAAAGATGCCCGGCATCCAGAGCTTTGTTAATATCATTGACTAGCGATCCAAGGTGAGGTCGGAGTTCGGAATCCTGCCTGAATACCGAATCCAAGAAATCCGAGTGCGTCAGAAAGTCAAAAACCTGATCGCAACGATCCTGAGATTTGTCGGTGAGGTGAGGTCTGATCAACGCTTGAATCGCAGACCTGCAGCGTTCCAACGAGCGCGTTAAGTACGTTTTGTCGAAACTGTATTCCAATTCGTAAAAAGACACGACTGCCATGGCTACGGCTCGCAGCGACGATCTGATTTCCATCAATTTTGTTTCGTCAGCAGGACCCAGTTGCTGATTACGTTGCAAAAGTCCCACCTACAAAATCACGAAAGGATTATAGTCCCTCAATGTAAAATAATAATTAGGGAGTTTTGGGAATTTTTGCACGAGTTTCAAGAAATATAAAAAGAACTTCGAGATTTTTGTCTCTTTCCATCCCAATAATTATTTTTAGCTCAAGAGTAAGATAAACAAGTCTTTCACCTTTATCGATAGCTTGACGATATTTTTCAGAACTTTTTCTGGCTGTTTTTTGTCTAAGCTCGAATTAGCCTTGGCCGACCTTTCCATCAGTTTGTAGAGATTGTCAAGCAGAGACGTCGTCGCATCATCTATAAGTAGAGATCTGCCAGCTCCAGTCGACACCACCCGGCCTAAGAGTTTTTTTTGAGCGCGTAGGCCCAAATCGCGGGCACGGCTTCCTGTACCCCCGGCCGAGTACGATCCGCTACCAATTGTAGTCGTCGACTGCATCACTGCCGAATTAAACATTTTTATTTTCCTATTTTTAAAATAAAATGGTACCAAAATTAATTTTATCACTGACAGTGAGAATTTGTTGAATTTTAACAACATTTATTTCTACTTTTTTTTCCCAGTGCAATTTTAGGAATATGTGAGGGTATTAGGGAATAGTACAATTAATTTCTCCATCTGCTCAAAAAATGAACTCGCGTACGATGAACTCACCATCAAACATTGGTAGACCACAGTTTCCTCTCGACGATAACGGGAATTCGAAATTAAATAACGAAGAAGCGGTTGACAGCGAGCGTGCTCCACACTTATATTAGGAAAATTCAACTAAAATAACCGAAAAATAAACAATGAGTCGACAAAATAATCTTGAATGAACGCAATCGAGATATGTCGTAGTTTTTCGTTTCCATTTTCATTCATTGATAAAAAAAAAAATCTCCTATCGGTTTTATCGCTACGCGTTGCGTTACCGAAAAAGGTTTCGACATCTCGACTGATTCAGAAATGGCAAATGAGTAAAAACAAAGGTGGACAATTCGAGCCACGTGGAATTAAGCAACGTTGCTACAATTTCAGAGCGATTACAAGTTCGTACCTTGATTGCAGTCGGTTACGGCTACAAGGTGATAGAGTAACCAACTCTGTAATTCCATTACGGCCGTACCCCACGCCACCTACGAAAATTTAAATAATACTCTTACAATTCGAGACACGCTCGGAAATTAAATCTACATAAAACATAGCTGGTTGTGTTTGTCGTCCGAGAAATTGTAGAATCGAGGCACCAAGAATGAAAATTTATTGAATGAACTCAATTTGCGTACGTCGAAATATTTAAATTTCATTTTGAATATTTATCAAGAACATATTATGTAACGTTTTTATTTTCGGTGTGGGTAATTCGTGACGAAAGTCGCAATCGATTACGCCAAAATACGAAATGTACTATAACGCAATTAAGAGCATCGGGCGTATAATTCGTGTCAAGTAGCGTGTCGAGCTATTCTGTCGTTCTCGAAGATTGAACTTAATGTGGCCCCCGTTTCTTTCGTTCCGTTCGTACAGCAACGTCGCACAGAGGCAAGCAGCGCGGACACGCATACTCGCGCGAGCGGCCTTTGATAGTCGAATCGATTCGCTCGATTCGTAAGGAGCGTCAAGGCGAGCCAGAGACTCTCATTCCCAACACGCAATGGAATAGGATAGGTCCGCGACGTTTAT
>NCVS01000429.1:23063-60742 GCA_003055095.1 Goniozus legneri
AGCGCTCCGAGCGAGCCGATGATCAATTTTCAACCCCGATGTCGTTATTATAGAAAAAAGGGGAAAACCGGTCTCTTCGCTTTTCGTTCTTCGGTTTATCGATTCATCCGGAGAAGAAATTCAGTGACGAGATGACTCTGGTTCAAAATTTAAAGTCGATGTACCATTCGATCCAAAATTTAACCCTTTGTACTCGGAACGATTTTAGACAGAAATGTGAATTTAATAACAGTTATCAATATTATTTAAAAAAAAAGACAATAAAAGAGTTAAAAGTGTTTTTAGTTTATTTTTAGTTAAGTTTGTCCCTGAGTTCGATCCAAAATTTAACCCTTTACACATTATTACTTATTATTCTCTTATTTAAAAAAAAAAAAAAACTTTAAAATTATCCAAACGAAAGAATTACGATGCCCTCGAAGAGGGGACAGCTGGGTTCAAAGGGTTAAAATGGAAAATCCTCGGTGCCGATTCGTTCGTAGAAACTCAAATCGAGATTAATATCGAGCAATAACTGTGCGACGAAAAAAAAAAAAAAAATATGTAACTACGCTAGTCAGCGAACGGTGTCGACGGTGAGTGATCGATCGCTGTTTGTTTCGCTCGCTCTGTCACATTTTTTCTTGCCGCGTTACCCGTAGACGAACTCGATCGAGCGGCTGGCTCGTCCACGCGATAGAAAATCGAAGCGGAAGCGGGTTAAAGACGCGAGGCTCTCGAATTCATTCAGCAACTTTCAATAGCCGCTTTTAAATTTGATCATCGAAGCGCGCACGAGAGGCTCACTCGCGCACTCTGGTTTCTCAATTTATGAAAGGATTTTCACGACTCTTTACCAAGTCACCTTCACCGATTTTTCGTTAACAAATTATTAACGAAGATTATCGATAAATGAACCAAGATATGCAAACGCATACTGTCGAGAGGATATTTCGTCGAGTGAAATAAAATCTTTCGAGTGAACAATTGTCGTCAAATTGTCAAAATATCCTCTTGGCAGTAAACGAACAAGAATACTCGAAAAATTTCAATTTTACCGAAGCTGACGAAATCTCCAAACCCGGAAACGCCACGAACGCTTTTTTGTGAAAAAAAAAAAAAAATATTCGCCGAAAGGGCGGCCCGTTACACAACGAGAATTCTATTTTAACGGTTCGTAAAAATGGAAAATCGGATCCACGGGGTCCTAATGGATCGGCCGAAACGCGCGGAAGAGCACAAACGGTTCCGCGGACGGGGCGGTCATTTCTAAAATTAGTCGGCGCGTACAACGCGCCTCGTGCGTCTTATCGCGGTGTGTACACGGAATCCCCGAAGGCCGGCGCTAATCGCCGCTACGATTACGCGACTTTTCACTGAAAAACGTGGCCGGAAAAAAAAAAATATCGAGTCTCCAATTACCCGAGAGAATTTCCGTTGACGGGACTCGCGGAGCAACTGACGCGTCGGTAGTCCTTCGTACGGCCCTTCGCTACCCTCCACGATGACTTCCTTTGCTATTTTTTTCCCCCCCCCCTCTACCTCGGCGACGATTCTCACTCCGACCACGTTGCGTCGGCCAGGGCGCAGCTGTCTCAGCGACAGCTGTGCAACTGGCCCAGGGCATGTGTCTGCCTTCATCCTCGAGGATCTTTTTTCACCGATGACGATTCCCCAGCACCTGCCTCCTTCCTCTACGCGCGTTCATCGATCAATTTTCACGATCCGACGACACCTACGTTTGTCCGTACAACGATAATGTACCAGAGTCGAAAAATTCAATTTGTTAGAATTGACGTTTAAAATTCTTTCAAAAACAGTTTTCTGAGAACTGTAAAACTGTTTTTTTTTTTACAGAAAGCTTCAATTTTGTTGCTTGTAGAGTAAATGTAGTGTTGAAAATTAAAAGCTTGAATTCTCAAAAAGTACTATAAAAAATTCAATTTATTAAAATTGACTCATTTAAAATTCTCTCAAAAACGGAGTTTGTATATCAATGTTTTCCATGAAGTTTTTGATAAGTCTTTCATTTCCATAGTTGAAACAATAGTTATAAACAATAATATGAATAGTAAATCTAGTATTAAAAATTGAAAGCTTGAATAAACAAGAGACTATAAAAAAACCGTACAAATTTTTCGACTCGTACCTACATAACATTGTATACACGATGGCAGAGATGTACGCTGGTAACGCAATATGTATACAAATAGCGGGAAGCACGAATCGCGGTATCGATCGATTCTCGGAATTTCGCCGCTGTATCGAAAGCTCCATCCGAAAGCGATAATAAATTTTCGAACATCGTCGTGTCTGAGTTATTTATGTCATTCCGGGGGTTACCCTTGTAACGTCACGAATCCGCGCACGCGGAACGAGCCGAGAAGGAAAAAAAAACAATGTTCAACCAACGCGCTCTTTCGCAAGAGTTCAACTTATTTTTAATTTCGGTTACATCGGGGAAAAAAGGAAAATTCTGGAGAAAAAAATTTTCCAACTGCAGTGGAAAGGTTCGTCGATCGCACGGTTACGCAAGAACCTGTTACGTCAACCTCTTACGACTTTTCTCGCGGGCCGAGAGTAAAAGCGGAAAGAGAAGGAGCGAAAAAAATACGAGAAATCGGTTTGACCTTGCAACCTCCGCATCCCTGTACATAACTCGACCGTATTTCTGTCACCCTTCTGTATCTCGGTATTGGGGACAAGGATGGCCCGAACGTATCGAGCCTCGCAAGCGCGTACCTAGTTGTACGGTTCAGAAATTCTCCCACTCTAACTTTCTTAAAACTATCCAAGGAATCAGTATTTTCAAATTTTCCAAAATAATAAGTTATTAATCTATCCTGATTTTTTTATTGTACTAATAAGAAACAAAAAAGTATATCGTGTCAATTATTACTAATACACATGTATTAATTATTTAATTGTGACTAGAACCAATTTTTTCCCACTCCAACTGTCTTAACACTACCGAAGGAATCAGTGTTTTCAAATTTCCTATCCTGATCATTTATTATTTATTTTATTACTTGGTCCCTTCTATCCCGATTTTTCTATTGTACTAATCAAAAACAAAATTGATAAAATTATTAATTATTATTTAATCGAAAATTTAAATCAAGAAGCAGCAAAGTACCGAAGAGAAAAGTTTGGGTCGACAAACGTGTGCAGTCGATTTAAACCGGAGAGGGTGGCGGGGTGGGGGCAAATCAATTATAACGTATTTAACGGAGCTCGCTCGACGATGCAAACCTAGAGGGAATTTAATTTAACGGCAATGATGCAAAACTTTTTCCCATGAACGCGCTACGGCAATTGCGAGTGCGCTTGTATGTTGTACAATTGTAACCTTGCCGAGTAGAACTCTTGCGTGCTGGATTAAATTATCGATTTATTCAAATTAGCTGTATTTTCTCTCTCGAAAGTACCACCCAGGATTGATATTACAATACTTTTTTACTCCTCGGAAAAGAAAATATATTTCCTCGGTATCGATAATACGGAAAAAGCGCGCTGTATATGCCGAGCGTACGCCTCTGCCTATTTTTTACTGGGAACCGAGGAGAAAAAAACGGGCACAGGTGAGAGTAATAGAGCACGTAGGTATTCCTGATTGAACTTGAGGAAAAAAAAGGTGCGCGTATGTTTTTAATTGGATACCGGAGCGTAAAGCGCTCGAGTTGACAGACTCGTTCGTTAAACCGCGAGGTACGTTTGAATAGCTATATTTACATTTTTTTACTTTAATTATCTCCCAGCGTGAGTTTCGTGCATAACATCAAAATTCGGCTCGCTAGATTTGTTCGTTTCCTAAATTTTTCTCTACAAAAATGTAGAATTGTAAATTAATAATAATTCGATTATAATATTTCTATGTTTACGTTGACAAACGGCAGATGCATCGATGACAAAACATGTTTGCATTTTTTTTCACGCATCCGATCACGAATGACCAAACGTGTAGTACATTGCGAAATTTTTTAGTCTCAAACTCTTCTCGTTATACGAACAATTACTTTTTTTCCAAATATTGTTCATTGTAATATTTACACAATATTTTCGAGTCGTACCATTGTTTCGCTAATACAATACTCCCGCTGTGGGTTACTCCGTTTTTCTCATACTTCAAAAGACACGGCTCTCGCAAAAATGTGAAATCCTGTTATGGGAATTAAAACGACACGCCGTGCAGGTATTTTAAACGAGTTTGGGGAGAAGCTATTTGAATGAAAATATATATCTCATTCGAGTATTACGAGTTTTGAATTCTACGATTTGAATTTTCGTTTTCTTTTTCGTAAAGAAAATAACGCGACGTCAGGCGTGGAATTAAATTTCTCGAACGATATATCAGATGTGTGTATAAACAAAGTAATAAATGACAAATTGAAATAAATGAAAATTAATCGTTGCTAACCTCTGCTGATGTTTGGGTCGCAAAAGCGACCAGACTGTGTCGGAGAAATTTCGTTTCCCTCCCAATTGCGGGAAATAAAAGTCGTACTTCCTCCTTCCGCACAATTTTCTCTATGAGTCACGATGAGATCTGAATTTTAATTGGCCGACTCTATTTGGAGAACAATAGAACGAATCGCGGCGAATTAGAACGCTCGTGACACTTTGCGTGTACGGAATTACGGGATAACCGTACCAAACGCACGATGTTATTTTCGTTGATGCAAGAGCAACAACGATAGCACACCGTTAACGGACGAACGACGTCTGCTCGTCCACGCTGTTGTGATCTGCGAACCCACCCCAGTTACTATGAAACCGTCGAGCGACGTAAGCCGAGCGTAAAACGTTGCTGCGTTCGGCAAGCTTCGTAACTCGCGCGCAACTCTACTGCGATTTGAAAGTTGAACGCGCGTATAGGATCGTCTTTTCTGCGATTAAACTGTAAAAATAAAAAAACGGCTGTAATATCTTACGTCGCATTATTTTTAATATTTTTTTTTAACGCACGTACATTTTTATACGATATAAATTCTTAATGTTATATTACAGCAATAACCTGTCTTTATTCGCAACATTTTCAATGGTTTATCTTAAAAAAAATATATGTTCAATAATATGTTATTCTTATTTTTAGCAAGTAATAAATTTTCCTTGCTCGTTAATTGACGCGAATATAAAGTATTCGTACAATAGTAGAAAATTATAAATTTTACTTGTAATACCATTTCCGACAGTTTGATGCAAATAAGAATTCAGAAAATAAATTGTGTGCGTTTGATATGATCATAAACATAGTGGTATTTAAATTGTGGTATTATTTTCTTTCCATTTGTTGTGGATCTCTTGTAAATGTTTATGTGCTCTTTGAGAGATATTAAGTGCAGCATTCATTTCCGATAATCCCGGTTCTCCTAAGAGACTCAAACCACATAATCCTAGAATAAATTAAATTTCTCAAAATCATATTGAATTCGTCCGTAGTTTTAAATTTTTATTTTAATAATTATTTACCGAGATACGTATGAAGCGGATCCGGTAATGCGTTGTAAAATTTGGAAAATCCTCCAATCATCATATCTTGAGTATCGAATAAAAATACTTTATTCTCTTCTGGATTTGATAAGTGATAAACATCTAACAGTTGCAGTGTTGCTCCAACCCAGAAACTGTAACAGGTATCAGGAGGCTTCCCAGGCCGTCCGTGAAAGCCAGATTGTTGTCTCATCAAGCACCATCTTCTTAATTTTTCTAATCGTTCGTTCACCAATACATTTTCTAATTCGTTCATTAGAAAGAGACTGGCTACAGCGCAAAAAGTAGATCCTCCATGGGATTCAAGACCCGGCCCTTGTCCAATAGCACCATCGTAAGACTACAATCATTGTAGATATTTGCTTCTATTATGACAAAAATCATAGTCACAAATGATTTTTATGTATCTACTGACAAAAATACACAATTGTACTATTAACTTACAATACTCTTCAGAATATAATCAATCGCTTTTGTTTTATTAATTCCTGTCCAGTCATTCAGAATCACAGAAATACAACATGCGCAATATAAAAATCTCATGTCGCTTTCGCACCCAAATATCGCAGCTGTGAAAGAACCATCTGGATTCTGACAGGCACGTATACCTTCTATAATGGACTTTTTATCTACACGATCCAAATTATCACCTAGGACAATAAGTGTAACTAATCCAGTATATGTCATAGCGAGATGTCCACATTGATATTTAACAGCATCTTTTGGTATACTGGTAGAAGATTGAAAACCCGATCTTGGACCAGCACCTGCCACTTGTAATTTATATATCCAATCTATTGCTTCTGACTTGGTTTGTTCGCTTATTTCGTCTAAAGAATTCAACATATCTAATCCAGATATTACAAAAAATGCTATAAGTAATCTATTCGTGTCATATTCCGACATTCCATTTGGCATTATTTGTAATAACCTTTGAAAATATTTAATATGTTTCTTTTTAGCTAATTCTGACATTGTGCTTCAATTAATAAGCAACGTTTTTACTTTGTTTTTTTCTCTACGAGGGAATTAAAAGCCCTGAAAAAAATTCATAGATATTTATTAAAACGATTGATAGTTTGAAGTTTACAGTTTAGAAAATGTCATACCAGTAGCAACTTGAGATCTTTTACTCTTTATATAAGAAGACAGTGATGTATATTCTGAAAATCGTGACATACCGTAACGAATCACATTTCATATAATCCTAATACAGTAAAAAACATTCAACAGTATTATTAACAACAGTGTGGGAAAAAATTGCAATGTTAAGGATCACTCCTGTCTATCTACACATCTACACTTTTAGTCCTCTCTCGGCTCTCTAATATCCACGTGTACCAACCCTTAATCAATACTAATAATCGATGAGGAATGTGATTAAATTTTCGACTGATAGAAATAGTAAATATTGATAATATAAAATGAAGAAGTTAAGAAATATTTTAAATCATGTTTCATCAAAATAGAAAAATCTTAAAATTTGAGAGAAAACAAATAACTTGACTAATCGACTGTAGGTAACTTGTCGAAACTTGTTGAGACTTGAGAGGAAGAAAAATTATTGATTAATATTTCATGATCAGTAAAATGCTCTTTTTTGCATTAAAAAATGTTGGATGCAAATTCAATTATGTCATGCATTCACATGCGTGAGAGTTAAAATATAATAATCAATAAATTTATGTTTTTTTAATTTTGTTACGTTTATATAACGTTCAAAACATTGATCAATATCAGTGATCATGTGAATATAATTGTTTTTTTAGATATCGTAATTTATCGATTAGGTAGTACTTGTTTTTCAATATTATATTTATTAGTTTTACAAATATATGTATATACATATATATATATATAACAATTATAAAATGGATAAATAATGTAATGCAATTTCTGCTACTAATATTTTGGTTTATAACAAACTAAATTTACCTTAGTTATTGGAGGTGTCAAAATTTGAAAAAATTAAAAATGTCAGCCAACACGAAAATTTTAGAAGCATCAAAAACCAAATTAAAATTCATATTTCATGCAGCACTCAAAGCTGTTGCTCCTAAAAACCTCATAATCGATCAAATAAAAATCAACAACAATGTGTTGAAATTTCAAGATCAGAAGTTTCAATTAAACGATAAAGTTTATCTGGTTGGTTTTGGAAAAGCAGTTATGAAAATGGCAGTAGTACTGGAATCGATGCTTGATAATTCTCTTCAAGAAGGTATAATTAACTGTCCAAAGGTATCTATGGAAGGAATTTGGCAAGATGACGATAAAACTTATTTTCCAAAACTGAAAAATAGCAAAATTAAATATAATGAGGTTGGTGAAAATAATCTTCCAGATAACAGATCGTGGAAATGCACTCACGATATAATCGATCTTGCTGAAAAATTGACCGAAAATGATACTTTGATTGTTTTGATATCTGGAGGTGGTTCAGCATGTTTGTATATGCCACGACCTACAATTGACAGTGAAGATAAAATTAATCTCATAAAATCACTGCAGAACGCAGGTGCTGATATATCAGAATTAAATATTGTTAGACAAAAATTATCTATGGTCAAAGGAGGTGGCTTAGCTCGAATCGCTTATCCTGCTCAAGTATTAACACTTATTTTATCGGATATTGTTGGTGATCCTCTTCATCTGATAGCAAGTGGCCCGACTGTTTATAGCAAAAAAGATCCAGAAGAAGTAATTAAAATATTGAAAAAGTATAATTTGCTCAACAGTCTAAATGATGACATAAAAAAAATTGTACATAATCCAGAAACTTTTAAAGATAAAAAATTAATTCAAAAATCTACTAAACAATTCAAACATGTAACAAACCTATTGATTGGTAATAATTTGAATGCCATTAAAGCAGCTGTGACTGAAGCATATTGTCAGAAACTCACTCCTATTGTTCTAGGAAATAATGTTGTTGGTAATGTACATGATGTTAGTTTAACTTATATTTACATTACTAGTTTAATTTGTCAAGTATTGGATAGAACATTGAGCAAAGAAGAATTTACAAATCATATGCAGGAAACATCATTTTCATTTTCTATAGAACAAATCAATGAAATGTACAATAAAATACTTGATAAGTATAATGAAGGCATTCTTTTAATTGGAGCTGGTGAACCCACAGTTATTGTGAGAGGTTCAGGAAAAGGAGGACGAAATCAAGAATTAGCATTGCATTTTTCTTTAGATTGGTTAGCTGAAATAAAAAATAATCCTCATTATGCAGGATATAATGTTACTATGTTAAGCGCTGGAACAGATGGGCAAGATGGTCCAACTGATGCTGCTGGGGCCTTTGGTTACCCTGGTATTGGACCTGAAATATATAATCTGTACTATAAAATGAAACATCTGGCACAAAATGAAATAGAGAATATAGAGTCACTAAAAAAACTTGAAAAACCTAAACATGAAGAAATAGTTGATTTTGTAGAAAAATCAAAATGTAAAACACAGCTACTAAGTGGATTTAGTACATCAAGAGACATCAAAACAGGAAGCACACAACAAAAAGAAGATATTAGCACAGATAATGAAAATGAAATTTTATCAACAGAATCACTTCAAATGACACTAAAAATGATGGAAGTAGAACGTATACTACCATTAAATGCACTAAAAAATAATGATACTTACAACTTGTATAGTCGATTCAAAAATGGTGCTGACTTATTAAAAACTGGTCTTACCAACACAAATGTTATGGATTTACATTTTATTGTTATTCAAAAAGAACAATGCTCCTGCAGCAATGATGAGATCAGTACTACAGATGATTTTTTAACTAAACACGATTTGACAATTGATTCTGTAACTATTGAAAAACTGAAAAGCCAGAACACTAAATTGGAATTTTATAATGAACTAATGCAACAAAACGAATTTTTGTTAAATATTGATCAGATTCAAGATCTTCCCAATTTAAATATTGTGGAAGAAAATTTTAAAAACCCATGCTGTAACAAGATTCGTAAAATCCCAAAATGCAACCCAAGTGTAATGGAAAAATTTAAGAAATTTGATAAATGATGGTCACTAATGTTACCATTGGAATTTTTCATTGAAAAATATTAAAAACTTAAAATAAATTATGAATGGAAAACTAATCAATAATTATAAAAATTTTACTTTACATGAATAAATCACAAAAGATTTTATCATTATATATATTTTTAAGTATAAATATATAATATTAATATACGAAGTTCACATCAGAGTTATTAAATAAATTATAAATATTAAATAGTTTGAACTGTAATACAAGTTCATTTTAGTAAAGAGAGAAAATCATTTTTATGCTATAAAATTACGTATCTCTTTCAGAAACACATTCATCATTATAATTCATTAAAAAAGAAAAAACAATTAACAATAGCGAATTTTTCTTTTAAGACTAGTAAATTCATATTCAATGAACTTAATTATGTACTAAAGATCCCAACTAAATAAGTGATGCTTAACTAACATATCGCGTACGCCATCTTTCAAAGGTTGCGATTGTTCTTTTTTGGGCGGTAATTCCCAGTCTGGATTTAAATTAAAAGCGAATTGGCTCAGAATTCGTAATTCACATTTTATTTGTACCCATCCTGGACTATTTATAAAACTCCAAGGATGATACCTGTTAAAACAGTGAAAATATATTAATTATTAAATGTATTCAGAGTATACTATGCATTATTATTAATATTGATATTATATCTGACCATTTTTGAACCACTTCAACACATGAACATAATACTTCGAGCCACAAATGCAAAACTTGTTCATTTAATCCAAGACATATCAGTGAACGTAATTTTACATCCATTTGAGCATGTGCATTATCATGTGATAGATTAACCGATTGAACACACCGATATAGTAACTGAAATAAGAGTATCAATCAGCTTCAATATAATTTTACATTAATTTTATATTGAGAAATAAATTATACCTCTTCTGGAGTAAGAACTTTCCCATCTTCATCCAACCTATAAGTTTTGCATAATACAAGTCTGCTATAGACGGAATTAAAATCTTTCTCAACTTCTCTATTTGAAGCTTCTTCAATAAAAAGCCATGGATGGCAAGGACCGCCTAAAAACGAAGGTCGTCGCATTCCATGTTCCAATACAGCTTTGACTGCAGGACATAAAGAACCGCGTACTAAATCAGTTACCGCTTCACTAACTGCATCATCGCCAGCACATGTATACTGCTTACTTCTTTCATCAAGTAACTCAACAAACTTTGCTGGAAACCATCCTGAACAAATTTGGAGAATATATTAATTGAAATTCTCATTTAATTTTAATAATACAATACCTCTCAATCCATTAAGTTCTCCTACCCAACAGTGCTCATCTTTTTGACTTATAATTGTAATGATATCATTTTTTCTAAATCCTAATTCGTCATCATCATGTCTTTCAAAATCTATAAAAAAAATATGTGTAAAATGTAAATATGTAAATATGTAAAATTTACAATTTTTTTTTATTCTATATAATAATTACCTAACAATGCTTTAGCTCGTCTACTACGTGTTCGCGACACATTAACATAGTTATCATGATCTTTACCATGACTTTCCATACTGTAATCGGCTATTGTAACAACTGAACTTAGTTTAGGATCAACATTAACAAAATATCTAGCAACTTGTAAAACTGCTTCTCTTAGATCAACTAGAATTTCTAAAAAGAATATAATAACCCATTAGTGAATGATGATTTTTGGTTCAAAATATGTATACAATATATATTCAATATATAAATACAAAACGTTTATTCACCTGTTTGACGAATGTTTTTATACTTTGCGTCATTCTCAGCATCATCACTTCCAAAAAGGAATGTTTGTAACATAGATTTATTACGTTTCATCTGTCTTCTGAAAAATGGTATTTTATAAATTAATATAAATATATCATAGTCAATGATAAAATAGAAGAAAAAAAATTGATTTTAAAGTATTACCTATTCAGATGTTGTTTTGGTAAGTTTGGAACAGCATCAGGATTACCAACTAAGCCCCCTTGATCAGCCATCAAATATGCCAGATGTCTTCTTCTGTGTGTTTCTATTGCAAAATCTGTCAAGGTTCCACTAATCTGTAGAGATACCTACAGAATTTAAAGAAAGAATAAAAATTGAATAATATTCTAATCGATATGGCCGAAATATAAAAAATATTTTCGGCTTACATTGAACAATAAATCTACATCGTCAATATCTCCTGGTATATCAGATAGCGCATTAAATATTTGTGCAGAATTTTCTAACTGTTTCAAATCATCTTCTGTAAAATCATTCAGTTTAAGTTCAATATATATTTTGTTATAAATAGTAAATTCAATTTATCTACCTCTTATTTTTAACATTCCCAATGTAACTTGGAAAAGGACAATAGATCCATCAAATAAAAATAAATCCCAAATACGTAAAAGTATCTTCATGTGAACAACTGATGCAAACAGAGTAAGAAACCAAGGCATTGATATCAAACTAAGTTCAATATCATGTTGAAGTAACACCTGATCAATGTCAGGGAGAAAATTTGCTATTAAAGTGCGCAATACTCTTTGATCAGCCTGTATTCCTATAAATTAAATTCAAAAATTTGAATTTTCATCCATATCTATCTGATAGCCCACTCAAAAATATTTTTCCATGTACTAACCCAATAGGGTTGATGAATAATATGAGGCAGGTAATAGATCTTCTACTATGGTTACCATCATCCAAAATGCATCTTCCTCCTCTAACAATAATAATAGTGATGCTGCTATTGTTCCTGTACCTTGACAATACCTATAATGAGCAATGAATATTTGTTTTGATGCAATGCAATTACAGTTAACTGAATAATTTACCCAATGTCAGGATATAACCAGGCAAGTGCTCGTACAACACGTCTTAATCTTGGTATTCCAGTACTGTGAAGGTAACTAAAACATGCATTAGCAGGCATTGTTCTTAGAAGATCTTTCTCTATTTGTTTATTGGTAATAAGAGCATCATTGCTAGATTGTTTTACTATTTCTTTGTAAGTTATTTCAGATGAATTTTTTTTCTGCAATGCTCCTGTAAAAATAATTAGCAATAATAAAAATATTCATAGTAAGTCTTCTTGTTTATTTACCTGACATTCGCATCCATATTTGAGGCCGTAATGAATGTGGAATACCAAGACGCACCATTTCTCTCAGTTTGTCAGATCGTGGTAATTTTTCATCATTTTGTGTTTTTGCTGTTTCCAATACTTCTGTATTATTACTAAATTCTAAAAGTGCAACCCATTGCAATCTAAGAATCAACAAATATCAATGATCAAATTTTAATACTCATTCAAGTTACAAAAGTAATAGATTAATTATGATAATAATTCTATTCAAACCTATGCTGAGGATCTTCAACAAATGAAACATCTGGTATTTTTTTACAATTTTGTTCTGGAATATTTTCTTCTATTCTGAACCCAAATTCATCAAATCTAAATTAATAATCAGAATCAGAATTTTTCATACTCTAATTGAATTAATTTAAAACTTATTATATACCTGTATTCTTGTTGTGCATCAGGATCATGAGATTGATTTAATTTTGCTAAAATATCTTGAGGCCACATAGAAGGTGTTAAAGCAGAAAATGGTCCACCAGGTAATGGGGAAATAACTTCTTCGCATAAGCCATTCTCAACTGATTCAAACTCATCTTCTGATCCCACAGTTTCTAATTTTTTCTATAAATACGTTGACATATTTTTCATTATTATAATCAGTCAAAATTATTGTAGTTAGTAAAAATACTTACATTATGATCTTCTTTGCCAACATAACCATCATGATCTCGTACATTAAAAAATGATTTTGCAATATCCATATTAAATATGTGTCAAAAAGAATTGGAAAGGGTATGAAATTAATTAGTTTAGAAACATACTTCAATGAAGAACCAAGCTGTTACAACATAGGATAAATATGACAGTGATGTTTCTAGGTTAAATTTCACATATAATTGTTATATCGGATAAATAAACAACTTCCCATTATCGCCTATTTATGCAAAGAAACGCTATTCATTATTAATAAATTTTGTTAAAGTCATTGGTGTTCAAATAAAACAAAATGTTTTGTCAATATAGATTTGTTCATGATCTAACTGTACCATCTCCTACTACTACTCCGTTATTTAGACGGCAACATGTTATGTTCTAAAATTTTCCGAAAATTCTATTTCATACGATTTGTTCATTGCTCTGATCTTTGTAGCGAATTAATTTTAGAAGATTTCCGAACAAACAAAAATAATCAAACAACACAAAATTTTTCGTCTGCTTGAGAAACAATAAGAATACGGATAAAAATGTAAAAATCTAATCATTTTCTCACAGAAGAAAACATAAATATAACGTTCAATTCATGTGACGTTAGTATCTACATATCAAGAATTTGACGTTTCCATTCAAAAATATCAAGTTAATGGAATTCTCTTAATGTACAATTTACTATGTGTTAACATTTTATAGGCCTTTTAAAAATTTAGTTTTTCGAGTAATGTATATATTAAATTAATAATTTTCGTGTTTTATCGCAGTTTTGGTAAAATACTTTACTGGCTAAATGATGAATTTTTTAAATAGCAATAAACCTATATAAATTTATATATTTTTATTAGCAATCAAAATGTCTAATTTACAAATGATGCAGTCAACTAATTCCATCCAAAATATGCAAAATATAAATTTATCATTAACAGTTGGACAATTTTTTCATTTTATGGAAAATGCTTTCCGGATAAATAATAGTTATGAAGGATTAACAGACAATTCTCATAAAACAGAAACTGATTCATTACAAAAGTTAATTCCAAATTTAATATTTGAAAATCTATTAGAGAATAATAAAGATCAAAACTGGTTTGACGATACAAAAAATAATAAAAATACTTTGGATGAATTTGGAATGCCAAATAAAGACATTCCATGTTTAGAAATGAAAGAAATCAGAAAAGAGACAGTGTTCTCAGAAAATATGAAACAAATTTTGAGTGATATTCTACATGAGGGATTATTAGATTCAGTATTGCCATTTATGATTCCACGTAACTCATTATTTCAACCACTGATCAAAAAGCCAATTACGAATTGGGATTCAAAAAAATCTACAATATCAAGTGAATCTACTGAACATAAAATCACTGCATTAAATGTAAAAGATATAACTCAAGATAAAAATAAAATTTCAAAAAAAAATACAGAGTAAGTAATCACAAAATGGTTTTTTATCTCAATTACATATGTATTTATTTTGTTCAATAGAATTGAAGTAGAAATTCATGTTTGTGATGAAGCCAAAAATATAAAAAAAGATTTTTATTGTCCACAAAAATTGCTGGTTCAAAAGATGTGTTATTTTGCGGAAGTAACAGCTGGGCAAAAATTAGAAGAAATTGACATATCAGTACATTGTGATATTGTTATATTTGATTGGTTAATGAGATGGGTGAAAAAAGATATTATTAAAAAATCAGAATGGCCAATATTGGAAGCTAGTAATGTTATTCCCATTATGGTCTCTGCTTCATTTTTGCAAATGGAACCTTTATTAGAAAGTTGTTTAGAATTTTGTCAAAAAAATATGTCTGAAATTCTGAAAACTTCAACAGTATTAACTTGTTTAAATGACAATCTTTTAACAAGGTAAAAAATCAATAAGCAAATGCACATTATGAAAATTATAATAAATATTCATGCAATAAAATTTCTTCAGGTTAGCAAATTTATTCACAAACGAAGATATTGAGAATTTAAAAGATAAGAAAGATAAAATACAAAGTCGATTATTTTGTAAGTTTATTATTTTTCTGTCTCATCCAGTCCCAGATAGTAAAAAAGGACATTTCAGCTCTCTAGCTACTTTGTTTAAATGCAGTAAATGTGGAAGAAATATAACACAATCCCAAGCAAATTTTATTCCATGTAATCCAAATTCTATGTATATTGATAATGAAGGAAATGTTTACAGTAAACACTCACGGTGTGTATATAAAAATAATTAGAATTGAGGTAGTTTAATTCAATAAATTGAAGTAATTCAAATATTTGCTGCAAACATTTTTTCAGAGATTTTTCATGGACATTAAGCGATTATATACTAACGTTACGATCAGAGTTACGATCTTGGAGAAAGGTTTACTGGAAATTATGGGGAGACTGTCATTATCTTTATTGTCAACAATGTGAAATGTTTTTTCCGATAAATCAAATGGGATGGTGTTGTTACCATCCAGAGTTACCTCAATTTTTTGTAAATGAACAGCAGAGACCAACACCTTATCCTCTAGGAAGATATCCATGTTGTAGTCAACGAGCTTACAGATTTGAAGTATTAATTAATCGAGAGGGTTGCAGATACAAAGTAATAACAATGATTTGCTAAAAAAATTTTATGTTATATAAATTTCATTGTATTCAGTTTTTTGATTATTCTAGGAACATTTGTCCCATCTGAAAACTGAAAATGACGTAAATATTTTGAATATCTTTAATGCACACAAAACAATTATATCTATTGACCCTCCCCAGTTATTTTTCCCTGAGAAAATTACAAGATTAGTAGCACGAGATCCTTTATTAAAACCTGGTAAATTATCATGTAAGGAAATTATGTGGTGGAATGGACTTGAAATTGTACCACCAAGAATGAAACTTGGCTTGTTAGGTAATAGGAATAAAAAAGAGTTCCATTAAATTTTTTTTCACTAGATTCATTAAATGATTATTATTTTTAGCAAAAATGTGGGGACAGTCAGGTTTTCGAAAACCAGTACAAGATTCTCAAAAAAATAACAAGATACATAGACAAATACCAGCACTTATAGATACTACATCATACAGTTCATCCATAACAGATAGCGATGATGATGATGTAGAAACTGTATATAATGATAGCAGTATAGAAGAAGAATCTTATTTTAGTGGAGAATCAAATAATTGGTCTAAATCTAAATCAAAAATATTAATGGGAAAGAAAATAAAAAATCAATCTCTGAAACGGTAGGTAAATGAATTTTGAAAAAATTTTAATTGTTTAATTTTAATCATAGTTATAGTATTTTTCATAATATTTTAGTGATATTGGAAGATGTTGGAATGCAAATTTAGTAGTTAGATATAATCAAGATAATCAAAGAGACTTTGAAGAAAAAGCCACAGCACAAATGATTTCACTTTTGACTAAAAGAATTACTGCTGAAAGTTATTCAACAATGAAACCTACAACCAAACATAGTTCAATTTGGAAACAATATCAATCAGTTGGTAAATAACAATGTTAATTTTAAATTTAAAAATTTAATTAAAAATAAGAGATTTGTTTATACTTTCATAGGAGGATCTTATGTTAAGTTGGAAGCTGAATTTCGAGATCAATGGCAGCAGTCCTGTAAATATAAAAATTCAACTGGAAAGTCAATAAAGAAACATTTATAGTATGCCATAATATAATATACTAGAGTAACAAATTGAAGTATTATTATGAAGTTGAAGAGAAATAAATATGTTAACACACTGCTATGAAATTGATCAAATAATTCATAATTTTCATTAATAATTATATACATGAAACGTTATTACGTTAGCGCTGTTGAGAACTGCGAATGGTGTACCGGCACTACCTACATGTATTTAAGACTATACCGTTCTATGATTGCTAGGTTCATTCACAAAACCAGTTTTATCCAAAAGTGCATAACGATTTGAAAAAATTAATAGATAGTAGTAGAGAAGAATGAATGAGAGAAAGCGGTTCTACTGGCTCGATGACCAATCTGTTCAGACACCGTGTGTAAATACAGCCATTTAAATTTTGCCATGTGCGCCATCTGAAAAGATTATTTGATTCTGATCTGATCATACGTGATCGTGATATTCGCGACTATTATTTAGCTTTGCGTCACACCGCAAAGCGTTCAGTTTTATAGTATTTAATAATTAATAAAGTAAGAAGAGATTATCAAAAATATGAGCGTAAGAAGAGCACACGTACTCTTCAAAAGAGTGCAATCAGTAACTTTTGATAGATTAGCTCCAGTAAAATTAACAGGTTAGGAATTATTTTTGTTTTGTTTTTCTATTTTATAATTAAAACTGTGGTACTCTTGAATTTTAGGATCAATTATAGGTATGAGATATTACCGCAGATCTGTAGCGCCTGTCTATAAGGAATTAACATATCGAAAAAAAGATTTTGTTCAACCACCTACACAACGATCTAATTTTCTTGAATGGAATCATGAAGCTGAAATTTATGCATTCAATGCACGATTATCAGAGAAGTTTGATTTAGAAAAATTACTCCAAGCTTTTACAGATAAGTCATATATTATCAAGGAAGAAAACAGACAACGCAGTCTTGGCATTGAAGAACCCAAACTAGAAATGAAAAGTAATGAACAATTTATAGAAAGCGGTATGGAATTAGCTTCTAAATATGTACAAAAATATTTACAAACATGTTTACCAAAAGTTCCTGAGGATGGTATAATGTAAGTATGAATTAATAAATTATTCAATTAATATTTATTCACTATTATTAATTCAAATATGACACATTTTTCAGTGCTTTATGTAATTATTTACTATCCGAAGAAGTATTATCAAAGGCATCACTTCATTTAGGTACAAAAGATATAATTTTAGCAGAAGTAAGTATAAAATTGGTAATCAAAAATAGTAAATGAATCTTGATTAATTTTTTATATTATTCAAGGAACATCCAGTTAATCAGAGTACATTAGCGGATACATTTTTGGCTCTTGTAGGTGCATTGAGGGAAAGTACAGATGAAAGTCATGCTAGCTTATTTGTTCGTGATTTCTTAATTACAGCATTAGCTGACAAAGACTTGACTGAAATCTATCGTCCTAATGAACCAATGAAAACTCTGAACAACATTTTAAAGCATGAAAATAAAGAGCCAGCTGAAGCTAGATTAATTGGACAAACAGGAATAAATACTTTAATTCCTGCTTATCAAATAGGCATTTATGCGAACAAAAAATTTTTGGGAAGTGGTGAGTAATACCATGCCTTGTTAGATTTAATTGTAAAATAAAAATTGCCAAAAATTTCTCATGAAATCATGTTAATTTTTTAAGGCTTTGGTGAAACCATTGAAGAAGCAAAAGAAATAGCAACATTGAATGCACTCTATCGTATTTTTGGATTATTGGATTCTAGTCAACCAATGAAATATGATATTAATAATTTAACGTAATATTTAAATGTAGAATTTTAATTTTCTTCAGAAAGTATAAATAAATGTAAATATTTAAATTGATTAGCTAATTTTTCCGGATATCGAAAATCATAACATTATGTTATAATACAATACCAATACCAAACAAATTCAGTAAGTTAAATTGGCATGCAACAGATTTTTTCAAGATGGTTATCGATTATAATTAAAATTAAATCATAATGCGCTTGATTTTTCGTATTTAAAATTATTCTATATTGGTTGCCGCTATAATATTGATTATTTATGAAATAAGCTATCCTCTTTAAGGCGGTTCATCCTTGTCCCCGTCTGCACCCCTCCACTGCATAGTACCGCCTCCATATCCACTTTAGTCTCTCCTTCCCTCCGAGATGCTCATTCTATTTCAGTCTCGCACTCAATCTTTCTCTTTTCCCTCGGACCCGTACAGTTTCGTGTGCTCACAAAGTCATACATGACTTAGGTCGGTGGTGCACAATTTACGAATCATGCTGAAAGACTTTCGAGCGTATCGCCTCAAACTCGGTAGAACTCAATTCATATCGATCTCGAAACATCGAATGCCTGAAAATTCAGAGAACTACTGAGGAGCCCAATTTTTTTTTTCAAGATTTATATGTAAACTATTATCAAATACACATCTTTTTGGTATTGGATTTTCATTCTTCGCAATGTCTGAATACTTGGTGTTAACCACAGACCTAGTCTCATGAACGTGTGACATGCTCACTCTCTCGCCCGCGTGAACGTATTATTCCTCACTCGATCTATTCCTGCGTGTAACAACTCAATGGTACTGCCACGCCCTCTTACCGTTCAGCAATCAGTGCTATTGTTTTATAACTATGCTCCTTTCCGGCTTGCAATGACCTATCCATGATTGCCGAATATCGATTTTGAAGCGATCAGAAATTGGGAAAGAAATCTCCCACGCCAAAAACTCCTAGCACTGTTGACGCTGCTTAATTCAACATTAAGTAGAATTGTAGAATGAGGAATATATGTTGTAGCATTTCAGGCATTTGAGGACTCACTTCCTCGGTTCAGACAAGTTTCTATAACGCCCACGCTTCATCGAAGCAGATTTTTGTTCCTAAACCGACCACGCTATATATTTCTTTTTTTGCATGTATCTCGAATTGTTTCTATTGATATTTTCTCAGTGATAAATGTCCTTGAGTAGTTTTTACAAAGTACATTATATATATAATAGTAATTTAAATGAAGAAGTTCAGGATTAGTTGGATAGACCTTAATTCCGTATTTCTATCGTTAACAAAACAGAAAGAAATGTTATATTAAAAATTGCCTAATTCATAAATGAAATATCATGAAATCGTCGAGCTTATTGAAGAATCTTGATTATTAAAGGAGAAAAATTCAACGAATGGTAACCCAGACGCGTTTAAGAAATATATTGGAGGCTTTCGCGAAATCTCATGAGATCGGAGGAAAACTTCAGAACGCGTTTGAGCTTGGCGGATCTCTCGTTCTTGCAGTTCGTTTCGTATTGCCTTCTCTCTTCCTCTTTCTCAGCTTCCTCCGGCTCGATAAAACGGGATTCTTTCCTTCTCTGGTCCGCCGTTCTCCGTATATAAGAAAGTGTTGGTGATTGCTTGATGTCCGTGAGGCCTTTGCAATGTTGCCATGTTGTACGTTGACGGTGCATCGTTGCCGATCTTTCTTTTGTTGTCCGCCCTTGTTTGGCGCAGGCACTGAGTCTAGCTCTCTCTCTTTTTAACTCTCGCCCCTCCGCAGCCGGGATCAACTATACATCCCCTTCCACTGCTATAGGCCGTCATCCCCTCCGTTATTCGCCTCGTAGCCCTCCTTCTCTATACACTGCTAGGAGCCTGCTTCTGCCTTTACCAGTGCCGTAACTAATGTTTCACTGCCCGGTTTTACTCGAGATCTTAACAAGTCTTTCCACAATGATCTTGAAATACTTCGATAAGATCAAATTTGTTCTATCGTTAATTTTTTTAGAAACGAATTACGTGATTCGTATGATATCATTTTTATTTACAATTCATCAAAAATTCGTTTCACTTCCTATCGTATCACACTCTACGTATATCTTTATGAAAATATCATCTTTGTATGTTTAGAATCAGAAATTTTCCATTTCAGAGATGTATTTCACATCGGTATCTTTCATCCTTTCGTGTGTACTATGAGATTAAAGCATAAAGGTACGAATAGGAAAAATATTCAATAATATTTATCGCACTGTTTTTAGTTTATAACATTTAGAAGTTTCGACGAATATCATAATTTCATCGTTTTCATTTTACAAGAACAGTTCAAAATAAATTTCAATATTTGGGAAATGGCCTAGCTTCGCGACTACGAATGTTGAATTGAACTACACCATCCTCTTTAAGTCAATGAGTTCTCTTGCGATATACCAGAATTTTGAACATTTTTCATATTTTGAGTAAATATACAAGCCTAGTTTATTATTCGCAGTTTTACAACAATATCATTTCGTTATATTACCATTATTGAACTCATTGATATAAATTCAATGGCATATTCTTTAAGATCTGTATAACGTTATTGACGAAAAAATGTAACTGTTATCCGTACCCATGTCGTTTTAACTTTCTACATTTTGAGTAACATCATTATCGAAGAACTAAGTGCAGGCACTGTAACATTATTTCATAAACCAATTTCACAATAGATGAAGTGTACGCTAGATGGAAAGGGCTTTTAGCTTATTTGATTATCATAAATAAAAATTTTTTCACCTGTATATAAATATCCTTCGACATCGTAATTTATAGAATATTCAATGCAACGTGAATAGCCTACGCGATGAATTATTATAAGAAAGACAGTGTTAACTTCCAGGTAATTTTTTTCCAATTCTGTACCCGACCCAGTTTTTTCGCTCGCAAATACTAGAAAGATGAAATAAATGAATAGACTGTCTCGAAATTGAAAATGACATGATTCTCAGTTAATGGAACATAAAAAGTTTAATGTTTTACATAGATAATAGAGAACCCGTATAGTACAGCCCTGAGCTGGCGCAGTCCTCCGTCCCCCGCAACGCAACGTCGGTTGGTCGCTCGTTCGCTGGGTATCCCCACTCTCGGTTAGTCACCCCACCCTCTCCCCGCGATCCCACCATCCCTCCATCCATAAGCCCCATACCCTTATCTCTCCGCACCCCTCCGCTCATCGTCGTCCCCCCCTCTCCCCCCGATCCGCACCGTGATTCCGCCTCGCCTGCCTGCCAGCCTGCCGTCCGTCCTTACGTCCGTCCGTCCATCGTTTGGGATCTATGGTTGTGTCGGTGGATTTCGTGACGTTAACCTGGCGGCCCTGAAAACGTTGGACCCAAGAAGCGTACGGTACGCGATTATCAACCTACCTATACGAGTGCGCGTAACGTGAGAGTGTGAAAAAAAATGTAAATGGGTTAATCTATCTGTTAATATTTTTCTCCTACGACACATTGGCGACTTCAAGCTACGTTTTAGGAATAAACCCCGATCATTTGCGCGCGCGTGAGGGAAGAGTTGACGGTTTTTTTTTCATCGGTTGGTAAGAAGTGAGAAAGTGTGTTTGCTGGCAGCCGGTGTGTTCTCTTATCGTGCGCGAAAAAACTTGGGCGAACGTCGTCGTTGGTTTGTGCCACGCGTGCTAAATTCAACCGTCGACGGAATAGAATTAATCGACGAAATTGTTTTAAAATACATCTTCGTCTTTCTCTCTCCCTCTTACCACTCCCGCGCACACGCACACTCGCTCATCTTTTTTTCTCTGCTTCTTTTCACTCACGTTCGTACATTCATCTACGGTATACATCTATATATACATACATACGTATACATATATATATATATGTGTACATATATACGAATATATATATACTATATATACTATATATATATATCCATACACATCTATAATACATTATGTGTACTGTATGTATGTATATATGTATGTATCTATAGTGTACCTATATTCGTATATACATACGCCATTGAGCCACGCACCAACGGTTCTACACGTTCCTTTTGTCGTACCATCCTTCTCGCTCGTCTGGTCTAACGCTTGGAAGAAACAGAAACGAAGCAAGAAAGAGAAGGATAAAAAAACAGCTAAAGAGGAGAACCCTCCGTGCGAATGAAGAGAAACGCCTGTTTCCACACCTGCACCTCTAAAGTCTAAACATTTGTATAGTGTCAGCGTGTAGTGCACAAAAGTAGAGTACAAATTCCACATACATTTTTTTTATCATTGATATCGTCATGTTGTGGCGTAAAACTACCTCCATGTGTGTATGTGCTTCGTTTCGTCGATTCTCATATTCGTATAATAGAGTGCTTCAAAATTGAATTCCCGTTTCTTCGAAAAGTTACAACGCAGATACGTCGTGGTCGTGATTTCGTTGGCGCATATTACTTTGTTGTTAAATGAGCAATCTGACTGGTGTAATGTAAAATATTCATGACGCCTGTGTTTATGCAGTGTTTAAAGAGGCCCAGTGTTACTAAACTTATCGACCGAGTGTATAATTGTTGTGCAGTTTCTTTCTCGCCTCATGTCGTATGCTTAACAGCGTTGTTTTATTGTTACTGCTGTTGAAAAATCATTGGACGGGTTTTTTTTCTGTGCGTGAAATGTTGTGTTCCTCGTAGCTGCTAGCATTATTGTTCTTCCTGTTCGTAGGAGTGTTCGCATAATTTCTTTCTTGGCTCGTTTGCTGCATTTTGCATCGTTAGGCTTTCTTTGTTGCGATATATCTTCACGAGAATAGGAAATACGAGTTGTATGAGAAAATTCTTCTGTGGCATGTGAGGATACGATTTTCATAAAAATGTGTTGAAAGTGTACTTTTTTGATTAGCGTATTCAAGTGGATAACCCAAATAGAACTGATCATTGCCCTAGGTGATTTTGAGTTCGATTGAAACACTTATAAGAGCATCCAGACGCGTTATTTGAGTTTGAGAATTCTTTAACGTGTTTCTCTTTAATCGGAAGTGCGTTGGACGTCGTGAGCGTTGGTTTAGTGCATCGAAATTCTCGGCAGCAGTCGTCGTCCATCCACTTTGCTCCGTTAATTTTGACGCTATTCAGTGCGAATTTTGATATTTTCGTAGTTGTTTTATCAAATAGAGTTGGTTTAATTAACAATAATCGTTATTAATTCGACACAAATCCACTGTGTGAAACAAAAAATGCAGTTTTATGTGTTATAACCTATTCGCGAGCGTAACACGAACGGTACGCTTGCCGTCGCTCGTCTGTGCGTCCAAAAACTTATGCCTGAGGTAGAATAATGGGTGAAAGTTAACAATAGGAATCGATTCGTCTTATTTTGAGGTGTTATCCAAGTGAAATTAATTTGTTGTGAACGAAAAAGTGAGAAAAAAAGTCATTTTATAAAAATAACTTATTTTCGTTTAACGTTCGAAACGAATGGCTTCTTTGTGATTTCACGATAGTTTGGTGTTTTCTGTGGCTACAGTTATTCGTACAAGATTTATAATTAGTTACACCACAGTTAACGTAAATTCTCTTCTCGGGTGTGCAAAATAGTAATCGCATTTTGAAGTATTAACGCGGAGAAATTATTCAATAATCGAATATTGTTACAACATTAAAAGAGATGAAATTACAGTTCACGATACCGACAAAAGAATTCAGCGATAAGTGAAAACTAGCTCGAATTCGGTATCGAATTGATTGCTCCTAATTTCTTGCTAAAAATCTGATCATTACTGTGATATTAAATATCGAGCATTAGCAATAATCAATTATTTTAAAAAATAAGTAAAGAGTAATGTTTTATATTCGCGGAACACGACTGGTCATCTCGTTTTAAGCACACACCCACCGTTATATAAGTAGTGTGCAAGGATCGAGCATTTTATCATTTAACACACAAGAACTTTGATCAATTACGGTATTAAATTCCATCATTTTTTTCTACCGCGACAAATAAATTGAGAAAAACGACATTATTTTTCAAAATAGACAAACACGTCCAACATTTTAATAGCCAAAATCGATTAGCGCGAAGACGAGTTGCACAGAAATACGCAAAATCAAAATGATACTTGCAATAGAACATTAAGAGTGTAATAATTTTCGTGTTTATTCGGTGAATGTGATCGAGTGCATATGCGTGGAATGGCAACGAAGCTCAGTTTCATTTGCGAAAGAACGACGGCAATATAGGAGAAGTTCTTTTGCGTTTGTCAGTTTCGTATTATCGTGACAATCTCTCTTTCTCTCTATCTCTGTCTCTGTCTCTCTCTTTCTTCGTACTCTGCTTCAGCATGGCCCCGATTCACCTGCGCGTCGTTATTGCCCATAAACTACATCCGCAGTTTGCACTATATTAGTGTACCCAAAACTATTAATGAATTAAATAATTCGAATTTTCGCATGAATAGATTTTTCGAATGTTCGTCGTTTGGTGTAGCTTTGCAATCTCAATCGAAGTACGAAAATACGTCTACTCGTATTTTAAGAACACTTTGCTTTCGCATATCTTGCAGTAATATTTTTTTATTTGGTTACGTATAGCCACACGTAGCTAATGTATAGAACCTCAAATCGCGTGGGCAGAATACGTTATTTTTCTCATACTTCTGTGTCATCCTATCTTCTCCTATTGAATGCCAGGGAATAGTCTCGCTTTTAAACAAATAATTGAAATTTGTTAATAATCCAAATGTGGAAATTGCACGATTTTATATGTATAGTTGTTTGTGAACAGAATGGGCGTTATAACAGAGAATATGAATCATTGGTAGAAGAAAAAAAGTTATTCCCTGAATCTGGTGAAGTGATAGGTATAATTTCTAAATTCAACGCAACAACGCATCGCATTGGATTACGTTATGAGACTCCGTTGACTGTCGTAACATACACGCAATTTTCACGCGCAGGTATTCGACATTGATCAATTCACGGGCAAAGACGCACTCGTACGCGCGACAATACCGTTTTCTTATCAAGGTTTTTTACGTCAGAACGTTAATTGTCAAAGACAAACTTCTCGATATACATATATGTATAACAGTCACAACTTACACGAAGTTTACTTAATTGGGAAAATCTGCATTCCAGAAGAATTAGGATTTCTCTGAGCGTGAAAAAATTTCATAATAACGAATCTCTTATCGATTAGATGCTTTCGTTTGTTTTTATCATACATAGAACCTTGGCTTATAAGGTATCAGTGCCAAATCAAGATTCGTAATTCGTGTGTGTGCTGTAATTTTCTTTCTCAAATTTTCGAGAGCTATCTGAAACCTATTCAAGCGATGCGAATGAAAAGTGCACGTAAATGCAAACCATATGAGAGGAAAATAAAGAAGCCACGCGGTAGGGTGAGTCGGACATCTCGAGTGGGGGAGACACCGACTGTGTATCAGGGGTGAATTGGCGAAACTGGAGTCGGTAGACACGATGTGAGATGGCGCATAGGTTTTGGACACGAAAATATCGAGACTCTTCCACGAAAAGTAAACTGAAAATCTCACAGGGCGTACATTTTTATCAAGAACGTTCCTATTTTTTGGTTAACGCTAATCTTGGATTGCCTGGGTTGAGACAAAGTTTGGCCTACTCGGAGCAAGCTAGATATTTTTGTGCATATTGAAGGATTTGAGAAATATTAGACAGTCCATATTTTGTAATTGGAATTGTATTGAAAACTAGGTCGGTTTGTAATTTTTCGACGAAGCTTTTGTCGAGAGTCGGACAACACCCGAGCGCATCCTCTGTTGCTTCGTACGACACGTGTACAGCGTACCGTTGACGATGCTTGCTCTTTCCATCGTGTGGCGCGCTCGAATATAGGCATTTATACATAGGGAGCGAGAAACATAGACACACTCACGCGAGAACGTGGCCAATGCTTGAGACGACGGGACGGAGTAGCAGCCACTGACCTTCCGTGCTTCGTATTTTCTTTCTTTTCACACTCTCGTATCGCGTTCTTCTCTCTCCTTCGTGTCGTACGTCATAGCGCGCGCATCGATTCGCTTATATTTTTCGTAATAAGGAAAAACGTCGAGATTTATCCTACGCGTCCGAAAAATTAACAAAAATGAATAATCGCGGTGCGGCGATTTTTCAACGATCGACTAATTTTCTCTACGTTTTATCGACAGAACTCATCCTTCGATCTACCGATGGGAAGATTTTCAAGGAAAACGCTATCGGAGTTCATCAGTGCATGGTGTATTCGTGTACATAGATAGAAGTGAAGTTTTGGTACGAGGAAGATCGAAAGTTCGCGTGGCAGGGGGCAAACAATGATAAAAAATAAGAAAAAACGAATTGTGTCCTGAATTAAGAGAGATTTCCAGAAAGGGAGACAAAAGGAAATTCAATTGTGCCCGTGAGAAGTGAACGTATTTTGGAATGTATCAATAACATTATGGAGTGCTGCATCGTACGAAGATTTTTCAAGTTGATATCGAGTTTATAAATAGATTCACTCAGTGCATGTACATATGTGCGCGTGTGTATATATGTGCGCGATTACACGCGTGCATGTACACGATTTTCACTCGAGACTGAAGCGGTGAATTACAACCGCACGGATCAATCGCACGCGGGGGAATTTCAAGATCCGGCCTGCCTTCTACAGCTGACGTCATTACCGGTGAGTGGCCCATTTTTCCTTTTTGCATTCATCGATAATAGAACAGACTAGTAATAATCGTGAAAAGTCTGGCTCGTGCTCTTTACAATTTTCCTCAATTTTTCTAAAAGTCGCGCACGTTTTTTTTGGATACGGCCGGAATTCCATGTGTTTGCATTCGGCCAGATTCGAAGGCTCCTCTTTGCCTTACTCATACCTGCAAGTGTGTAATTACACAGAAAATAGAATATCCGCGAAATTTTTTTGATGAATTGCGTTACTAATACTATTCCAGTAGTGAAACGAGTGATAGCGAAAAGTGGTAATTCTTTTTCAGTAAACAATGCGCTTGGGGTAATGGAGACAGTGGGCAAACAAGTCCAAGTAGTGAGTGGATTGGGGGTGGGGGGTCCAGTGGGTCCTGTGGGCCCAGTAGGTAGCGATCTTCATCATCATCATCATCCCCACCCCCATTCCCACCCCTCACATCCTCACCCCCATTCGCACCCGCACGCACACGGCCATCCCCATGGAGCTCACGGGACTCACGGGACTCACGGGCATGCGATTGTCGGTGCCTCCTCGACACCCGGAAGGAGTCAACCCCAACCTCCGACCTCGCACAATCAACATTTGCCCGCGAGATCGACGCCCATCCAACTACACAGGTGAGTCGATTCTATCCTGTACGCGTTACACTTATTACACTTTATTTCCTATTCTGATCTCATTCGAGTTTTGGATGTCCCGCGCATGCGTACAGCGACTGTTTTACACAGTACTGCTACCTGTCGATTATAACCTCAAACGTCAATGTCTATCGTTGTTCTTTAATCTTCGTTCGAAGTCGTGCCTATTGATAGTTTATTGAGTGTAATATAAGAAAAATAGCGCTATTAAACGTGAAAAAAAATCATGTGACCTAGTCGACGTTACCGACCGGATGATGTGGCAAAATTATATGTAAATAGAAATGCGGAGAAACAAGTAAGATTTTAAGTTTTCTTCTGTTGTTATTGCAAATAAAGCTCGGCATACTTTTTTCCTTCGATTTCAAAACAGTTTAACGTTGGCTAATGAATGTTTTTTTACGCCCGAGTGCAGCGAGTTGCTCTCAAAAAACCGTTCTATACAAGTGCATGGTTCGTGTATTTCTACCGACAATTGATAATTCGCTACACGGTGATGAAAATCGTCCGAATTTCGATTATTTATCTCGATAGAAATTAACGAACGGCCGCATCGATCGCTTGATTATAAATAATAAAATTTAGAATTAATTTAATATTCATATCGGTATGGAAAAATCTAAAAACACGTGGCTGCTCTACACAAAGATGGTGTGAAATATAGGCAAGAATAAAGTAGGTTAGGTTAGGTTTATGCTACAAATACGCAGACGCGTGCATCGAGAGGCACGAGGAAGCAAACAACGGGATAAGACACACATATTACATATATATATGTATGTACATGTACACGTACATATAGACAGTAGTCTTGAAGTCGGTCGTCTCTTTCGGTGTATGGTTTAAGATGCTCCGTCGAGGGAACCGATGGCTAAAACGAGAGAGTCAACGTAAACCAATGGCGGAGTTCAAACGAATACTTTGCTATACAAAGTAACAAATATGTTGAAAATTTCTATACATTAGGGGCTCATAATCAATGTCAATCAAGCCTGGAAGAATAGAACGTAATTAAAACTTTGGTAAAGTAGATAAACTAGGCGTGTGACAAAAAGTTAAGACATAAAAAGTTATACTTGTTGTTAGGCGATAGTTAACAGTGTCGTCAAATAAAAAATAGGGTTATAAAGAGAGTAGGTGCTAAAATAGTGACCTCTTTTTCATTTTTAATGTAATTTTTCTTAGTACAACATCTTGATACTAATTTTAATCCCACATGTTCGTCTTTGTTCTACGCTCATTTATTTAAGAAATGTACAAGTTTTTGATGCTCGTATATAGATAAATTAAACTTTTTTATTTGAATGATAATTTTACGTGCATACAGTGAAAAGTTGACGCGATTCCATCGAGTTGTGTAAATTTGTTCATTGACTTTACCTTCTTGCATTTATTAGGTAGGCAAGAAGAATAAACGAAATTATAGTATCGAAAGATTGGAGTAAGTTAATGAGAAACGGAAGAGGTTCAGTGACCGTTACGTCATCAAATTCTCATAACTGAAAGAACTATAGACTAACGATCATTTTTCATTATGCGACTTGTTTTGATTAACTTTCAGTTTACTTAGAGAACAAGAATGCAACGTTCTTCTCCGTGTTAACTGTTACCGTTGACAATGAATATATCGAAAACTTAACGCTTTCACTTTAGCATATTGAACAGTTATCTGTGTAACTCTCCATGCTCGTGATTATACCTGGTATATTTTTATGTATTTTATATTAAGATAGAAGGGTCCCTGGAAATTCATATACGCATGAAATTTAATGTTATAGTTGAAAGAATAGACTACGCTATTTTCTGCGACATTCTAGACATCGATCTCTTTAATTTAGTCCACGGTATCTAACCTGCCACTTAAACCACGTAGTAGCAAACATAAAAAATTAAAAGAGAACAAGTATATCGTTGTAATAGGAATTTCGTGTTTAGAAATAAATTCGATCGCATTGAGAGAATTCATAGTACGATTGTTAACGTAAAAAATTGTTTACAACACTCATTTTTTTCGATATTCTTGGTATTTTATAATAATACCTATGTAAGTATGAGTCATGGAGTTTTACATGCACCCGCATGATGAATAGATAGCATATCATTAAATAAACGTTTGGTTAATTCTGTATAGGATATTTTTGTGGCTGGTTATCTTTTACTAATAAAAAGAACGGTCAGTTTTACGGTATAAACCAATGAGTACGTGATTATTGCAAAATAATCAACATTGCAATAAATAACGGTAATTGATAATCGCCTCACTTCGCGTTTAGTCATATATTTAGAAACAGTAATTCGTAAAATATCGAAGGACGTGGAGGTTGAAATATTTATGTCTATGACTAGAAACTCATATAGATAGTTTTATTCTACTTATATAACAGAAATTAACGATTCGTAACATTATAAATCCGAGTTTGGAATAATTAAAATACGTTATATTTTTAACGTTAGGACGCGATCAATTTTTCCAATTTTTCGCTGAACCTGATACTGATTTGGTTCTTAGTGGACGGGTAGGTGTCGGTTACGTAAATCTGACAACAGCGCGTCGTTCGGAGCCCGAAAAACCGGCAACATCGCGACTCGACGAAGACAAGCCACAGTCAGAGATCGGCACATTCACCCTTCTCATAACTCGAGTGGCGCATGCGCGACGCGAGCCTTTCGGCGTCGCGTTCGCTTCGATGTACGCGGAAGAAGCGAGAAGCGACGGCCGCGGGCCGTGCACAAGCTGTGTGTGTCACGCATGCGCCGAGTTGGTATGCCACGTGTGGCGAACTACCGCCGAAACGTCGCATGCTCTCTCCTCGACGGAATTCGGTACCAGAATGAACCAATGGCAAACAATCCTCAGGCCAATTGTGTTCCATCCGAGCTCGCCGATTGGTGTAATTTTTTTATTTTATTTCCTCCCCCGAGAGCCTATTTCACGTTAAATTATTCTATCCCCACATCACCTGCTCGTATAATTCTCTACCGTTCTCGTTGTCGATTATTTCTAAAATACGATTTATTTAGATCTAACGGATTTAGTATTTCGATAAAATTCTATATGGGTTAGAATGAAATTTTTTTTAATTTTATTAAAAATTGGGGAAAAAATTGATAAACATTTTGCAGGGCGCAATGGCTCAGCTGAATTTCCGTGAATTATACGAATGTTATTTATCCGTATCGAATGACCTCGCTTGATCGACGAAAACCGTCTGAAACGGGTTTGTGCATTACACGCGGAATATAATCTCGATTCGGGCGACCTCGGCTCTGTTCGGCATCTGTCGTTCACGTTCGGCGGGCGCTCGTCGCGCCTCGGTTCGTGCTACATCATGGCGTTTCGGGTTGCGTGTCGATGTACAAAATTGTAGAAAGACCGCATGAGTGGGAGAAGGCGGAGCGATATAAAACGATTGGATCTGGCACTCGTGGGATCGCAAAAAACCGATGGTTGGGGTTCTCCCTTGCATTAATGCAACTAATTTTCCACGATCATAACAATTCTTTTTTAGCGTACCAGTGAGAAAGAAGACCAGAAATTGCTAAAATCGATTGAAGGAAACTGCCTATCCACCATTGACAAACTCGATTATACAAACACCCGAATATGCTCCGAAATAATTCCATAAATCCATTTTACAATGCGATAATAAAAATTTGTTACAATAATATGCATGATTCGGTATCAAGAGAAATGTATTTTGCCTCGTAAATAAACCGTTTTGTTTTGAGTGCCAGACGTAAACATAATTGTAGATAAACATGGCGGTGCGAATAATGTCGGTAACGTCTACCTCCTATGTTTCATTTTTATTTGATAGTTTTTGTAGAATTTTTATATTCCGAGTATTGATGAATTTCTTGTTTTTAGGCCGACGCAAAACTACGTGAATATAAAAAGTAGTAGTCCGGTATCACCCCGGACTGTTGGAGCTGGTGCGATTTATGTGCAAGGTGGAGCGGCCGCGTCGTCAGCAGCGGCCGCTGCGGCTGCCGCTGCTGCTACAGCTGGAGGCGGCTCTGCAGGAGGTCCAATCGGCGGCGGAGGAGTTGGTGGCGGCAGTGTCACTACTAGCAACGCTAATCAGGTGAAGAGAATCATGATTAAACTATTAACTAACATTAATTTCATACTCGTTTACAACTTTCGTTTATATAGTCAAATTTTTCAACTGTGACTATTTTTCTGGGCAAATTTTCCACAAGCAGTGGATTTTGAAGAGTTCACTATAGGCATATATCATTTAGGGCCATGTGTATAATAAGCTTACACCAGTAGGCGGGTGAAAGTAGCATTTATCCATTCACGTATTCTAATACACGTATACTATTGGTTAATGCGAACCTGATTCGTGAAGTTATAAATTTGTAACTCGTCTCGTTTTTTTCAGGCGAACGAAAGAATCGCAATAAGCGTTAGTAGCAGCCCTCTGTCGCAAATTGGGGTTGGAGTTGGTGGAGTCGTGGCAGGAGTTACTGCTGAATACGCTGCGAACAGCGGCATAGGCAGTACGTTAAATAGTGGAAGAGGAGACAGACCAAGGATATCTTTACTGCCACCTGCCTCGGTGACACCGGCACCTTCACCTACAGCGCCTGACTACCAACATGTATCCAGTGCGAGGAATCCTCGTGCAGGCCTCATGCCCGTCCAAGTGGAACAGTATTGTACCCGTATCACAGTCGAAATGCCTACAATGCAGGAAGCTCCGCCATTTAAGAAAATACGCTTGGGTCAACCATCTCAGGTTCAGCTACAGACACAGCCTCAGACACGTTGCCAGAGTCTTTCGCCTGCTGATACGTGTGTAAAACAAGAGCACGTCGTGCAGCTCCAACAGCCGCTTAGGATAGATATACGGGTTGGTTGAATCGATCGAATGAATTGTAATTGATAAAATTTGTAATCGCGTGATATTTATACGAGCTTATTCGTTGCAGCCTCCGACAGGTGCGTATACTCCGCAAACAGAGGCTATTTCGCCAACGCTACCAGAATCGGGTACGCAAGAAGATGCACAGTTCAGGAGCACGAAGGATGATCTTCTTCAACAAATTGCTAAGGTTGATAGAGAGATTGCCAAAAGAGAATCACAGATTACCAAGTTACGTAAGAAATTAAAAGAGTTGGAAGAGACTGCTAATAAACCTCTGGAGGCTAGTGGTCTTAAACGTCAAGTAGAAGAACAATCACAACAACCAAAGCATCAATCTCTAGCGCAGAAAATCTACGCTGAAAACCGAGTAAGAATTTTTATTCAGTTTATTGATGAATTTTACAAAACAACAATCTTACAGAATTCGTTTATATTTTTAGAGAAAAGCTGAAGAAGCTCATAGATTGTTAGATAGGTTGGGCCCTAAAATAGAACTACCTTTATACAATCAGCCCTCGGATACTTCTGTGTATCAAGAAAACCGTACGAAGCATCAAACTTGTGTGAGAACTAAACTCATAGCAAGATTACGAAGTGAACATGCAGAACGCGCATCTATCCATCGACAACAATCACAAACTTACGCTATTCTCGTACAAGAATGGCATCGCAAGGTTGAGCGGCTCGAAGCAACTCAAAAAAGAAAATCTAAAGAAGCAAAGAACCGGGAATTCTTCGAAAAAGTGTTCCCTGAATTGCGAAAACAAAGGGAAGATAAAGAACGGTTCAACAGAGTTGGTTCACGTATCAAAAGTGAAGCTGATCTTGAGGAGATTATGGATGGCCTTCAAGAGCAAGAGGTATTGTTGAAAAACGTTCGTCACAGCGTTTATGTCCTTTTCAATTTCCTTGTTGTATTTTACTTTTTGAATTTTCGTTATTCCTTAATGCATCTATTGAAATGAGAATATGAATTGCAAAATTAATGATAACACGTGTAGAAAGGGAACGTACGTTACAGATAGTTTAAAATTTATAATAATTTTTACAAATATCCAGAGAAAATTAATCTCATTATGCTTAAGATAACTCGTTGAACTGACATTTTATAAATTTACAGATGGAGGACAAGAAAATGCGTTCCTATGCTGTGATACCGCCGCTTTTACTGGATAGTAAACAAAGAAGAATAGCATTTCAGAATCGTAATGGTTTATTGCAACCCGAAGAATTGGAAGCATTGCATAGCGAAAGAAAATTAATTAATGTATGGAGTTCAGTCGAACACGATATATTCAAAGAAAAATATCTTCAGCACCCTAAAAATTTCGGAGCGATAGCTCAGTCTTTAGAACACAAATCTGCTCCAGATTGTGTACATCATTACTACCTCACTAAAAAAACTGAAAATTATAAACAATTATTAAGGAAGTCCCGTCAGCGAACGCGTAGTTCACGAAATAACCCTAACAATAAAGTAAGTTATTCTATTTTGTAATAGTATTGTAATTAATTGAATTATATGTAATATTTTAATTTTGATTAAATTATTAACTAAAATTTTATTTCATTTGATGCAGGTTAATAATAGCAATTCAACAAATTGGCCCATCGATATATTGACTACCGGCGTGACGACAAGATTACAACGTGAACAGCAGCAAAAAACGCAGGAGAATCCCCAGAATGCATCATCATCCAATTCATCGACATCGTCAACGACAATTACAACATCAACAGCGACGAGTTTAAATACATCTGCAACAACAACATCGATGTCGGCGACGACTACAACAAGTTCGTCGAGTTTATCTTCATCAAATCAAACAACAGCTACTGATTCCGTAGCGTCGACGACGATAATGACATCCGTCCTAAGTACTATCTCTACGTCGAATATTGTTAAATCGTCTTCTTCAGTCTCCGGCACTAAAGATAGTAGAGATAGTAACAAGGAGAACAAAGACAGCAAATCGGAATCTAAAGATTCTCACAACATTAAGACAGAAATCAGAGAGGAATCGCAATCGAGTTCTGAAACAACTTTAGGAAAGGACCTTAAAGTCATGTACGTAAATGTTTTTGTTCTTATTTGACCCACTGAATTTTTTTCTTCGTACGATTCACGAACGGATATTACAAGTTTGTTATTATATAAGAAAGGAGAGTAATATTGTAAACATGAGTAACAAAGGTATTGATGATCATTTGTTAGTACTGGTTATCGCGCCATTCTGATTAATATAAAAGCATGTACTCTGATTGAATGAACGGTGCTCATCGGATGGAAGATTCATTATGCAAACAAACTCACTCCACAATTCTGCCCCCCCCCCCGTCCCTCCCCTTCCACCCTCTTTCTCATACCACTCATCATTCAACCGGTAACTCTCGAATATTCACTTAGCGATTACAGTAGAGCAGTGTTCGAAAACCCAATATGAAATTACATGCAGAAATTAGTTTAATTTTCTACTCTACCAAAGATTATTACTTTGCTAACTCGTTCTGTCAATATGATCGATCAAAGGAAATCTTGCTTAATGGCAAGCTATCCTGGAATACTAAAAATCTTATCGAAGATTACAAGCGTAACTGAAAAACTACTTAAAGCATTATTATTGACTGTACAAATGATTGAAATAGGACAGCGATTGTTGACAAATTGTAATACTAATCGATATTAGCTGGAGAGTGTAATGTTTACATAGGTCGTCATCACTGTAATTGGATAGGACCGACGAATTTAATTTATTTATTAGAAATGATATAAACGTTATGAAATTTCGTTGAGAAGATGTAATAATGTCGAATTTTCTACATTTTAATTTTTTATTTCACAGAATGGATGGAAAAAATGCACTCTCGTCGTCGTCGACAACGGTAAACGTTAACACAACTGCAATTACCGGTATGACTGCCGATACGAAGGAATCCAATAAGAAAAAAGCAGCCAGTGCCTCGACTGCTGGAAACGGAGCCAATAAAATCAAAGATAAGAAGAAGGAGAATCACGTCAACCCAATGGAAACCAGCGACGAAGAGGCACAGTCAGTCGAGACTATAGGTGAGTACATATTAATGTTTCCAAATGAACCGCACACGTATAAGAGCAGTAGTGTCGGTAGTATGATGATTCATGAATTCCTCTCGAAATCTATTAGTATTAAGTATTATTTATACGTATTAATTTTAATACGCTCTGTGATTAGTGGTGACGTACCGTTGACTTTATTGGAGTACAGCATTTCAAGTTGATACTGACAATCTATTTATAATATAATATGAGATATATACCGAGTAAGTCTTATCTACTTTTACAGTTACGATTTAAATTCATCCATTAACCGCGTACAATCGTTACCTTGAACAATTGTTTACATTTTGCGCGGTGAGCATCGGTCGGTATTGTCGGTGTTTCACATTATCGGTCGAATAACAACGTGCCACATGATTATTAAAAATCACAGCTGACTAAAAAAACAGTCGACAAACATGTTATGGAAATTACGATCGGAGAATAAAAAATTCCAGTTTTTTAATAACTTTTTTATTACGGGAATCGCTATTACGCATAGCTGTATCGCTAGATAAAGAGAGACAGATAGAGTACACGTTCGGTGAAAATTTCAAAAGTTGTACGCATACAGTTAAATACGTCGCTGAGTTTTAACTCGATTCGTTATCTAAGAAGTACTTTGCACAGGCGATTTGGAGAAATCTCGATTATTTTGAACGATGTCCTCTTCGTTCCTCGCTTGCTCGTCCAGGTTCGAGTGGCAGAGCTTGCGATGCTTGTGCACGAAGTAGTAGCTAGGAAATTTGCAGCCGCAAATCTTGCAAGGGTAGTATTGCACGTTGAGGTCTAGGAGGCGAACTTCTCGGCGATTTCTCGTCAAGTCTTGACGCTGCTGCTGCCGATTGCCGTCCGCGTTCAGCTGGGTCGGTAGGAGGTGCCGTTTCGCGTGCTTCCTGTAACAATATTGGGACTTGAAGGTGTGTCTGCAGTACCCGCACGTGTAGACACCCGAGTCTCGATCGGGCCCTCGGTGTCTCGCCTCCGCGTTGTCCTCGAAGAACGACCTGCCGTTCAGATCGTTCGCGGCCGGTCGGCCGTTCTCGTCGTTCTCCGTCCTCGAGTCGGTCGGCTCGCATATCCTCGAGGTCCTCGCCGAAGGTAGCGACGTCGTGGTGTAATTCTCGTTGAGCACTCGGTGAAATCTGACGGGGCCGTCGCAGCAGGCGACGTCGTAGACGACCGAGGGACTGGCGTTGTCCGGCGAGGTCTCGTTGCAGCTTCCCGATACCGATTTCAGCGATTTTCGGCGCGAGCCGTGCCTCTCCGAGTCGACCGTGCGGAACGACTCGTCGCTGCTCTCCGCACGGACCGGCGGCGAGTGGCAGCCCTTCTTCTGGGTGATATCCTCCATTTTTCTCGGCCACTCTTTGCTCGAGCTCTTCTCCATTTGCGCGTAGTTTCGAGAGTTCGTTTGTTGATCGTAGTTCAGTCGGTCCGAGAGAGCCTCCGTGCATTTGTCTTTCGGCGCGGGCGACGAGGACGGCGTCGAGGGCGTCGAGGAGGTCGAGGGTGACCTCGAGAACGTCTTCGCGACACCCGCGTTTGAGACGGTCTCGGGACTTCGAGATTTCGCTCTGTTCATTCTCTGAGGTTGATACGTCGATGGTTTCGTGTCCTTCGCGTTGTCTTGGTCGCTAAAATAAGATTCACGTGTTTTTTAA